>CAIGRE010250440.1:0-18262 GCA_903798275.1 Fraxinus angustifolia subsp. syriaca | reverse complement strand
AAAAAAAAAAAAAAACTTACGGCTATAGAACTAAAATGACAAAAAGAAAAAGTTTCATTCCAAAAAATCTCTAACCCAAATCTGACTACAATTCTAATTATATATAATTTCTGGACAAGTTAAATGTATCTTAAAAGTTTGCCATATGTAAATCAACAAGTTATAAAAGCAGGATTGATCATTTCTCTACAAAGGAGCTACAAGCACATAGCTTTGGTGACGTTTAAACACAGACATATAGTAAAGGAGTATGTTATAGAACTACAAAGCAAGGGGCAAGGACACTCCTCCTAGAGTCAAATTTGGAGTTACATGTACTGAATACTGAAACGTCTTGGAGATGCTGATACTTGTTTGATATGCTAAATGTCATGTCCTACATTTTTATAATATTTCAAAATTCCAACAAGCATAACACACCATAACACAACTCCAATGTGTAATCAAATACATCGTGTCCTATTTTTTTGTAGTTCTTTACTTTACAACACGTGAGAAACATGGCCCAACATGTTAAGGACACAGAAAACCTCATTTTGTAATTTTTGAATATAAGCCTCTGTTTGATACACATTTGATTAAAAATCATAGTTATTGACAATTGGAGGACCCAAATGAAAATGAACTTTACAAATTCTTAATTAAGCCCCTGTTTGATACACATTAAAATTTTTATTCTCATCTTTCTACTCATTTTCCACCACATTCTTCAATAAAATAATATTTTTCATCACATCAATAACTTTTCCTTCTTTTTCAATCGCACATTCTCCATCAATCTACTATTATAGAATACATTTTTCCAAAATAATGTGGCTCAAACACACCCTAAATCAAGCAAATTTCAATTACTATAACATCTGAGTAAAAAAGTCAAAACAATGTGAAAAGAATTATATCATTATGAATTATGATTACGTCTAATGTATGCCCTTTTGATACATGAAAACCTTTTTGTTTGCACTAGTAATACAATGTAGAATGTAAAGATATCTGATGGGAATCCTAGTCGAGATATTATTTAATTTCAAATTAGATACTTATTTTAGAAAAAGTAATTAGGTTTTTTTAAATAGATTTTCTAATATTTTATTAGGAAACATCGGGTTGTTATTTGAAAGAATTTCCAATGTTTTACTACCTAAATTAGACTATTTTAAACCCAATATAAAATGGGCTTATACATTATAATAGTTAGACTTTAATATAGAATAAATTGATATTTTCTCTCTATAAATTCTTTATTCTTTCCCTCTTCTGTTTCTTCTCTTCTCTCTTCCTCTTTATTTCTTGATCATGTTCTTTTCAATTGCTTCTACGTCAATATCTCAACACAACAAATAGTCATCCTTCAAATTCAAAAGATTTCCCCTAAAAAGAACCAAAATAGTGCATTAAAAATGAGAATCATTATTATTGAAATTTTAAAAAGTAAAAAAAATAAAGAAATAGTAAATTAAATGTATAAGATGTGTGTGTCTTAATAATTTAATAAGTAACATGTCATTTTGTTCATGTTCAGTCATATATATGCTTCATAAATACATATTAGAGTTGTGAACACTAAATTATTCACTGAGATGCAAAATGTAATTAACCATTTCACTAATTCTGTAAAAGAAGAAATAAGGATGTGCAGAATTCATGTTGAGATATCAATATGATATCAACTTTATATTAGAATCAGTTTTTCCTTAGAAACAGATCTTAAATAATGTAAAACAGGTTTCAACTTTATATTAGAATCATCTTTTTCTTAGAAACAGATTTTGAATAATTTAAAACAGGTGTAAGCAATGCGCCATAATGCCAAGGAACATGATTTTTGAAATTGAACAAAAGATTCCTACTATTTTAGGCAATATCCTACCAACACTCCATAATTTGCTAATTACAAACATGGTAAAAAGGACACTAAATTATTGTCGTATGTAGTTCATGTTTTAACAGATTATTTTAGTATCGAGTGCCAGGATACAAGCAACCAAATTATCTCCTCTACATCACGGTGAGTAGTTAAATAGATATGCCCTAGAACTTTTGCACACCAAGCAAATAGGCCAAAAGTTTTTGACTTTACTAGAAAAATGCACCATATAAAATGATCAGAAAAGGGTAATCCTCCAGCAAAAGACAAACAGTCAGGGTTTCTAAAAGGCCGTAAAAGAATATTATACCTCAACAATTCAATTATTTGGAGAATGTCCAGCATCAGATCCAGATCCTGAGGTACTTTCACCATCCGGATCTGTAATTAATAAAATGAAATCAGTGACTGAAGCAGATTGACTTTGTCAAAAACATGAATTAAATGCATATCTACTACTCAAAAAAAGATGAATTAATTGCATCACTACTACACAAAAACTAGCGCTAAAAATAAGAAAAAATAATTATTGATTATACCACTTGACGAAGATCCTGAATCAGGGTTAGAGCCACTTGTGTTGGCTGTTCGATTGGCATCATTACCCCTCAGCTTTTCCACTTGAGCTAGAGGCGAGGAAACATTCTTTTTATCTGTTACAGATAGAAAAAGAAATAAAATAATTATTCCTCAAGTTTACAGCTCTTAATACATGCCAAAAGATATCCATGCTCTTGAAACTTCTACCTGTTTTATTTTCTATAAATTCATTTGGAATTTCTGTAACTACTGGAGATGGAATCTACATAAAAGGAAGAAAAATGCATTAATCAATAACCTAAAAAAACTTCAAGAAGAGGGTGTGCAGGTGGTGGAGAACAAATAAGTTAACTTACTGTTTCCTGGGGATTCTGCTGAGCTCCAACTTTTAATTGAGTAGCAATTTCAGCTTTTCTTTTGTTCTTGCTCGAACTCTTCTTATGATTTGCTATGAACCTATCAAGCTCCCAAAGAGTTTCAGTATCAACAATATCGATATCAACTTCAATCTCATCATCGCATTGTGAAAGAGCTGGATTCCTCTTTTTAATGATCTGAACAACATTTTCAAGCTTCTCAGAAGGTAAACTCTGCAAATTTATGCTAAGTTTTTGCTTTTCCTCAAACGTCATCTCTCTTTTATTAGGATCCTTCGCCTTTGGCTTCTTTGTTGTAGCAATCCCGCCAGATCGAACAAGGTTGGTAGATCTTCGTTGAGGATCAATAGGATGTGTCATCGATTCTGATCTATCGAGAACTCTTCTCATATCAGGCAATGGTCGTGATTGTGGAGGAGCCTTCTGAGATGTAGGTGTAGGGGAACCCACTTCAACATCTACAGAAAGCTTCAACTCGTGCATATAATCAGCCTCTATACTCGCCCATTTGTTCTCAAATATCTTGGACAGCTGCTCAGCCATCATATAAACATCCTGCTCTTTTGGATTATATGTCATGGCATTCCGAAATGTGAGCCTCACGTCCTCAGCAAATTCTATGGGAGATTTGTATGCATTCTGGTTCAGCTTAGCTTTCACAGTACCCAGGTCCATAGGATTTTTAATAATCTCAAAGTAGTCATGCAGACCAAGAGCAACTGTATCAACTGGCTTGTTAAACACCCAACCATGCTTGTGCTTCATCAATCTCTCTAACAGCGCACTGCAACTCTTCAAAATTTGATTTGAAAACTTTCCCAGTCCAAAACTATTACCTGATTCACTCCCTCCCTTCTTTCCATCTGATTTCAGTTTCTTGTTACCTTCCGCTGAAGGAAACTTATCCTTTGTGAGTAAAAACTCGGAGTTCCTGTAAAACTGATTTGCCTTTGGGGTCCTCTTATCTTTCTCCACATTCTCGCTCCCACCCTGACTATCCTCAACTACCGACACGCTCAACTGATTCAAAGGTTTTAATATGTGAGGCGGTCCCACAGGCACCTTATTCCCAGAGCTCTTATCAAACCCATGATCATTCTTTTGCTTCTCATTCGCCTCAATCTTCTTCATCAAACTCCAAACCATATTCCGCTCACCCTCCAGCTTCCTCTTCAGCTCCCGCGCCTCCTTTTTCGACTTCATTGACAAATTTATAGTAACCCTATTCTCCGGCCTCAAAATCCCGCCATTCTCCACCAACCCATCATGATTTAAACCCGAAAAATTATCTGAGGCAGCATCAACACCGGAATTAGCTGATCTTTTTGTCATATTCAACCCCTGGGGAACCATTTCTTGGGTTTTTGGCTGTTGTTCTCCTGACAGATTTTTACTATTTTTAATCCCTTTGAATGATTTTCTCGTATAAACTTTACTCTCTGCCCACTTCTCCTTTTCTTTGGACCCTTCATTTCCACCACCCAACATTGTCCCAAAAACCCACCTTGCACACTCAGAACTTCAAGAAAATCTTGACTTTCAGTATGTAAAACTTTTACACACACACCATACGCATATACACAAACTAGCTTTGCAGAAAGAGCTGACTGATATACATATATAGCAAATTTTTTACACTAGTCAATGAATTATATACATATAATAACTAAATATTATAATACCACCTATAGCTAAGCTGTGGCTCTGAAACCATACCTGCTGAAGAAACTTTCTGTTTCTTTAACAATGGAGGAGATAGGCGGCCGAGAAGGGTAGGGAAGTACATGAGAGGGATGGGCACCCGAAATCTAAGGGCTAGGATTTTGGCCTTACGATTATGGGATGGGAATGGACGGTTCAGATTGTTGGGGTTTGAGAGATAAATTAAGTGGGGTGGTGACTTGGCCACATCCAATGGTGGCGCGTGTTGATCATATTCGGCTAATATATTTTGTTGTAATATCTTCTTTCCGGTCCAATGCATTGACAAAACTAGCGCTTGAATGGAGTGAATAACGACTGGCAACACTATTTTGGTTTATTTTCATTTCAGCACCTCGATCGAGATTGGGAACAAAGGTTCGAGTAAATAAATCTTCAAGATTATAGTATGTGTATATTCTTTGATCTTTTATACTTCATATATTCTCGATTTTTTTGAAATTAATGTTTATATCAAATTTAAAAATAGGAAGATGTCATACGTAAATAAGGTGTACACCCTAGTTTGCACCCTTGACATGGAGGACTATTGTGAACAAATGTTCAAGTATATAACCCTTCAAGATTATAGCATAGATGTGTATTCTTTGATCTTTTATCATTAATATATTATTGACCTTTTTGGAGTTCATGCTCATGTCGAATTTAAAACAATTTTGTTATGCTTACACACTTGGTACACAACTCTCTCACATGTGTGTAGGTCCCACAATGTGGGTCCCACACACACATGTGAGAGGGTTGTATATACCCAATTGCGTCCCAAGTGTGTACAAGTAGCATTTTTGAATTTAAAAATAGGGAGATACTACACGTTCATAAGGGTGTACACATAATTTTACACCTCCCTTACATGGAGGACCCTCGAGGCGTACAAGTATTATTTTTCCTAAAAATATTGATGATACTTTCAAGCTTCTTCCTCTTGTTGCTGCAGAGGTCACCAGGGAGAAGTTCCCCACCACTTTTGTGGAGTTTAAGCCGTCTACGCTGCCGTCAGTGGAAGAGAAACAACACAAGCATCCATTTCTCTCTTAATTCTTGCAGATAGGATTATAAGAGTATGCAAAGGCCACTACTAATGATTGGCTACAAGGTTTAAATAATGCTGGAATAGCCAATCCCGAAGGTCTAGGCCCATGATAAAACTATAGCTCGAGCATCTAAGCTCGAGGGCGCTAGGTAAGAATGTTGACAAGAACTTTAACACCGAGATCACCCAGTACACAACCGAAACACCTGACCTTGCATCTTTATCTGACTCCCCAGATAGCTGGCAGAAGATTCGGAACTCATCTACTATAACGAGTTCCAGTATTCCTTCCAACAAAAATGAGACCTTATCCTCCCTCATAAATAGAGGCAATAGGTAAGAAAATGGGAGGGGAGGTTTCTCGTCTCTTTAGTAAAAACCTGTGTTGGAGAATGAAAGAGGAGAAGAAGACGGAAAACATCAAAAACACAAGATGGAAGAAAAAACTGGAAATAAAGAAGGCTTTGACACATAATTAAATGCTGTTCTGAAAAACAATTCATTAGAGCTTAAATTATGTTAAACAGTTATATATAGAAGGCCAAATTAGCATAATTCAAGGATCGGTATCCTTCCAGAAAAATAGAACAAGAAAGGGAAAATTATAAGAAACTTTCTTAATCTGATCGTTTACCAATCTAAAGCTTGTTTCCAGAAAGAATGAAATAATCAGTATCTGAAAGCTATACACTAGTCCATATCTATTCAGCTAGAGAATACAATCAAGAAAATAACTCATCAAGGAGGGCCGACGAAAAAGAAGAGGCACAGATCCTCCCTTCACAACTGTGAAGTAAAGAAGTAAGTTACTTCCAATTGTTCTATATGCTTCAAAAAGAGGAACAGTTAAACTCTTGCATTGATGAAGAAATAAAAATAAATTTTTGAGATCAAGCAGTCTTTATACTCTTCAGACCATCCTTTGATTTACTCTTTGAGCAGCTATTCAATGAGCATACCGAGGATCAGTCAGATCACTAATCAGTCCATCTTTTGTGCCAGGAGGATCAATTAGTCCTCATTCATTACGCTCTCTCTTCAAACACCCAGCTGCCCCCACATTTCCCATAATTATATCAAGCTGCCGCGGATATGGAATAAAACATGATCTGAGATGGCCGTAAACCTCTTCAAGCCAGTATTGGATTTACTGAGCTTTCTCACTATAATTTAGAACTTCACTACCATACTATTAGCCATTTACAACTCTATACTTTCTTGAAATATTCAAAGCATATGAAAAATGATCAAGTCTACAAATGATCCGCCATGCATTACAAGAAATTTTGCCAGCAGGCGTGTATAACAATATGTAGAAGTTGATTTTGTGTTTATACTGCCAGAGCTAAATCTTCCATAGTTCTTTGTCTTTTGCATCCTTCAAGGAAACTGCGCCAAATCAATGCATTTGGCGGGAAAGGCATCCCCAAAATTAGTTGCTCGGCCTCTTTGAGATGCCCATATCTAGCCAGTAGATCAACAACAAGGAGATAGTGATCCATTTCTGGTTCAAACCCGTACTTTGATTTCATTTCCCTAAACAATTCCATTCCCTGTTCCACATCCCCAACATGTCTAAAAGAAGAAAGAACAGCTAGAAAAGCAACTTTATCTGGCCAAAAACCCTCTGCTTCCATCTCCCTGAATTTATCTAAGGCTTCATTTGCATGACCGTGCAATCCAAGGGCTGAAATAAGAGCTGTCCATGAAATAACATTCCTTATATTTATTTCATTGAAGATCTTAACTGAACTCTCAGGACTCCCACATTTCCCATACATGTCAATCATGATGTTAGACACAAATGTGTCGCAAGACTTAAAATCAGTTTTCATAATTAGACCATGAAGAGAGGAGCCCAAAGCAAGGTTACATAATTTGGTGCAAACGCTAAAGAGACTCACATATGTGTAATTGTCGGGACAGACTGGAGATCTTCGCATGTGATCAAAAAGTTCAAAAACTTCTTTGTAGTCTCCATTTCTAGAACACGCTGCAATCAAAATATTCCATGATACAACGTCAGGTTCCTCCATGACAGCAAATAACTCTTGAGTTTTCTCATATTGGCCAGTTCTGTTATAAATCCCAGCAATTACATTGGAAGAAACAACAGAAAGGGGCATGATATCAGAAGCAACAATCCCAGCGATTACATTGGGTGAAACAACAGAAAGGGGCATGATATCAGAAGCAACAAAGATTAAGGCATCAGATACGAAACCATTTCTGGCGTAGGAGCTGATAAGGGAGCTTAACACATATGCATTCTCTTTATAACCCAACTTTACTGTCAACGCATGAAGTTGGAATAACTCTAATGGCAATGATGATTTAATAACAATAGAAAATGAGAACTCATTGGGCTGGTAACCTAAGTAAAACATATCTTTCAACAGCCTAACTGGAACAGAAAAATCTCTCTTTGAATATCCCAGCATCAAAGAATTCCAAGAAACTGAAGTCTTCTCAGTTATTTCGTCAAAACAGAGGTGTGCTTCTTCAACTTTATCACATTTAGCATAAAAGTCAACCAAAGCACTACCAGCATACACATCAGATTGGAATCTTTTCTTGATCATCTTAGCATGGATGAGTTCCCCATAAAGTGATGTATGCATGCTAGTGCAAGAACTAAGAACGTTTACAAATGTTGTCTCATTAGGCAAGAATTCGTGTGCACACATTTCCAGGAAGAGATCAAATGCTCTGGCAGGTCTAGCACTTTTTACCATTGCTCCGATTAGTGTGTTCCATGACACAATGTCCATAACAAGAACCTGTTCAAAAAATTTCTCTGCCGAGCATTTGGTATCACACTTCGCATACATATTAAGCAGAGAATTACTCACTGAAGCTACACATTCAAATCCATACTTGATTACAGCTCCATGTATCTGCTCTCCTAATTGCAATTTATTTTCTCCATCAAAACAAGATAAGATACCCACGAACGAATACTCGGACACTCCTATTTCACTTCTCACGAGCTCGCTTAACAAAAACATACAATTTTCAACAAGGCCCATTTGGCCAAACAATGATATCATACAGTTCCAGCTCACCAAGTTCTTCTCAGGCATGCAGTCAAATACCACAATAGCTTCATCTAAGCATCCGTGTCTCCCATACATACTTAACAATGCAGTTCCAGGAAAAGGATCAGCACAGAACAATCCATTCTTTTCAATCAGTGCCTGCAACTGAATTCCTTCAAAAATAGTCAAGGAATCACACGATAAGAGCCCGCCAAATGTAAACTGTGTAGGCTTAAAATCACAATTTCTCATGTCAGAAAACAACTTCCAGGCCTCCTCTAAAAATCCATATTGACAACACGCAGAAATCATGGTATTATACGATACAACATTTCTGTGAGACATTTCGTCGAACAGTTTACACGCCGAGAAAAAATCACCAACCGACGCATAATTCTTGATGATATTGTTGTGAAGGAAAACGGGTTGCTGTGTTGGGATTGAACCCATTTTGATGGTGAGTGCGTGGAGGAACTTTGTCTCACTGAAAGATTGAATCTTTGAGGGATCATGGAGTAGGTGCGTAAAGCTGTGGTTTTTGATAGTTTGTCCATTAGAGCTAACTGAAAAGTTCAGTTTGCTGGTGGAAGGGAAAAAATTTGGGATTATGATCAGTGGATGTATGCTCCTGGGGCAAATTGATGTTGATTTTCTCATACAGCATCAAAAATTGCACCTTAGACGAGGTCTTTCAGATGATTCGAGTCTGAGGGTTAAGGCCCGTCTACTATTGTCGTCAAAGAGTCCTCAAGTTCTTGTTGTCAAAGAAGCATATGCTTCTGTCGACATCGAATCTCGATTTAAAATTTTATACGTACAAGCCGAGGATCGTTCACTCAAATTTTGGAAGATCGTATTTCATCTCAATCTTTTGAAATGCAGTTTTTAGACTATAATTGGACTAGCAAATTGATTGTCGTTTGCTCTTCTTATCAAATCCACAAGGCTAGTTCAATTTTTAAGACAATGCTTTAATACCACAATGATTGTAGACATTTGTTAGGTAGGCGATACATTTTTTAAGATCGATAGTGATTATTAGTGCGACAATAAACCAACAAAATATTGTATACCTTAAATGATGTCGAGAAGCATGACAGTTCAATCAACAATTCTTATGTTCAAACCAGAGTATTTTTTTTTCCTTTAATCTTTATCTTTCATGATTTTATAGTCGACTATTTTGAAAATCTTCCAAAATTAAACAGAGAATTGGAGGGCATTGGGTAGCCAGGTCAACCACTCTAGTCCTTTTTCAAATATTCAGCGGAATCTAGGAGTTTGTAACGATTCACTCAATTTAAGAGGAGGATACGACATTGACATGGAGACCTTAAAAGAAAAAGGGAACATTTGGAATCTCTATATAACGCCCCATGTTCGGCCACATATGGCTACGGATGGGAGGTGGGGCAAAGCCGCTCGCTCTAGCAACTCGACTCGCATCTCGGCGAGCTGCGAGCACAAGCGAAGCAGTGGTTCGCTTGTGCAAGTCGTTCATTGGCTCGCACGTGCTAGCTCACAAGCCGAATTGTCATAATGAGTCAATATGTCATTTTTAGTAAAAAATAAAAAATGACCGGCCACGAGCAGCTCATGAGGCCAACCAAGCAACAATATGGTTGAGCGAGCTGGCTCGCCCCCCATTCCCACCCCTACATGGATATCCAAAGTTGGATATTGAAGATCTTTGCATAAAAGAAGTGTTACTAGAAGAAATAACATGTGCTGAAAGACTTAAAGGAGGAAGATCGAAGTATAAATTACTTCTTTGCATTAAGGGACCCTCCTCATCCTTTTTCAAACTTTCTCCCATACACAAACACATACTTCACAAGCAATGCATTATCAAATTCAAAGTCAAAGTGGATTCGTCCTCAGAAACAAGGCAGTCGACGCTGGAAAAATTCAATCAAGCGTCTTCAAATGGTCTGATGGAATGTGGATCATTGAACCAATATACAAAGTTGTGGGTTTAATTGATAATTTTTCCTCTGGTCTTTTTGATAGTGAGCAGCCATCTCGTTATGACATTGATATTTGGACTATAGCTATTAATTCTGATCATCTTATTACCGATGACATTTAGAGTTGATTTATATCACCAAGGCACCTATGAGAATAGGTCTAATAAAGCACCCGAGGTTGACGATTTTCGCCCTCTTTTTAACCCGAATATTGGGTCTTCCTGAAAGAGGAAATTTTTGTTGCATTCTTGGTTGTTCTTAATGAGGGCAAATATAATAGACTAATTAACATGACTATTATTGTGATGGTCGCGAGAAGAATAGCGCAGACTAATTGAGTTTCGCGCAATCTCCCTCTGCAATGTTCTATACATAATCATTTCTAAAGATCTGTTTGATTACAAGAGTGGAAAATGGATGGAAAGAAAATGTTTTACAGAGAAAATATTTTCCTAGAAATTGTTTTATTGGGAATTGTAATTAAATGTGTTTGATTGATATAATTTTTCATTTGAAAAATTTTTAAATTTTGTGTTCATTTGACTTTGTTTTTACATGAAAATTTTCCATTAAAGTGATAATTTTTTTCACAATTGGTTATAAAATTTGTTTCCATTGCTAAAAGGTGAAAAAGAAACGAAAAAAGATTTTTTCATCAAAGTTTAGTGTTCGTTTGCCTTTGTTTTACATATTTTGTGTTCATTTGACTTTGTTTTTACATGAAAATTTTCCATTAAAGTGATAATTTTTTTCACAATTGGTTATAAAATTTGTTTCCATTGCTAAAAGGTGAAAAAGAAACGAAAAAAGATTTTTTCATCAAAGTTTAGTGTTCGTTTGACTTTGTTTTACATGAAAATTGTCAATTAAAGTGAAAAATATTTTTACAACTAGTTATGAAATTTGTTTTCATTGCAAGCAAAAAAAAAAGAAGAAGAAGGAAGTCAACACCAAATTTGAGGAAAATTGTGGTGGGGAAAAATGTTTTCCCTAAAAAAATTTGACAATCAAACAAGCCAAAATCAAGAAAATGGAATTTATTTTCCTAGTTCCCTATGTCCAATGAAACAGGGCATAAGAGTTTGGCAAATAGAATGAGAACCCCAGCTGAAAACTAGAGTGCATTTTGTACCTCTTGTTTGACTCTTTTATTGCTTCCAATGGACGAACTTCATCATATATTCATGACAATATGATCAAATAGAATGTTGAAAAAAAATTCGTGCAATGTCATTTAGATGATTTTAAGAAACTATTATTTAATCATATGAAACTTTCATAACGTATCGTCCAGCTATCCAATTCAATAGTGTCCGTGCAAAATTCATAAGTGTACAAGATCGTTAACGAGTAATAGAATTATTGAGTTGAGAGTATCGTCTCACGGGAAATAAATTTAATTCAAGTTTACTAACTTTTTTATGGGATTCGAATTATATAAATAGAAGGGAGTTTGTTTTTATTTTATATTTAATTAATTTAAGAAAGCAGTGAAAATGTGGTTTTTATCGATTTAATAATGATAGTATTGGATCTCAAATCCTTCTAAGTCCTATTGCTATCTATTTCAATTCTTGATTTGTATGTTCCATTCATGCGTTCTTGACAATCAATAAATCTATTATATATAATTCTCTTGTCTAAGACAAATTAAATATATCATAACCACGAGCCGAATCTATTCATATCTCGAATTCGAATGATTATAATGCATTAAAGTTTAGATTATTTATTTAATTGCACATGTGATAAAATGTTATTCTTAATATTTATTGCACATATGTTAATTTTATCATATTCTAAAATTATTGTAGTATCACAATACTATAATAAGCATCTAATTATCTAATTGTTGCTAAACGCAAGAAATAAATTAAACTACCAGTCTTGAATTACAACAAATAACAAATATAGTTCATTTTCATTCAATACAAAACGCGAATTTAGCCTAGCATGTTAATATCATCCTGATCATGAAATAAATCAAGAGAAGTTGATCTTCAAACACAAGGTTAAATTCTTCAAAATCTTGATGTAATTGACTTTCAATTCCTTGCTATGACTTGATCCCATCTTCCAAAATATAGTAATTAGCCTCTTGTTCTTGATGAATTTGATGATATTATTGTGTATGAAGAGACAAAAGATGTCTTTTTTATATGTAACCCTCATTCTCTATTTATAAGAGCCTGAAAATATGTCAAAATCTCGTCCAACTTGATTTCCAAAAGATTTGAATCACGAAATGAAACTAAAGATTCGTCTGCGTAAAAGGCTCGTGCGAGCACATTGGTATAACTACCGCGCGCACGCCATAGAACCAAATGGCTCTTGGGTTGGGGAAAATAAGGTGTTGCGCGCGCATTGTAAATTGCCCGCGCGCGCAGGTTCGTCTTTGAACAGTTTTCGATATTCTGGTCATAACTTTCTCTATAGGAATCCGATTGAGCTGATTAAAAATGCTTTAAAAATTTAATTCAAAGGGTTACAATTATTCTAGGAGTACAATTTTCCCAATTTAAAAGTTACGTAGTTCGACCCTAACAATACCTAAATGTGATGAATATGTATTAATGTGGAATTAAGCCCCTGTTTGGTGCACATTTTGGGAGTAAGAATGCATTTTTACTCAAGGATGTGATGGAGAATATGTGGTTGAAATAGAAGGAAAAGTTATTGATGTGATGGAAAATATTATTTTATTGAAAAATATGTGGTTGAAAATGAGCAAAAAAATGAGAATGAAAAAAATAATGTAACTCAAACAGGGGCTAAAATTATCTTTAGAATTAATTAGCAACAAGTCACTAATTAAATTATTATTCTAGATAATTAAACATGCAATTCCAGTTTTCCTAAGTTTAAATACCGCAAATATAGTACGCAATAAAAATACAAGAATGATCACAGTAAAAACTCTGGGCACTTTACAAGTCAAATATCCATTATAAACAATTATTTAACTTACAGTCTACCAGACTGATGACAACACGTACTATCTAATCTCCTGACCACAATTCCTACAACTCTTCTAAATTATGTGCTCTTGCACCAATTCAAACTGCAATTTTCAAAGTTCTCCTGGATTCTGCTCTCCTGCAGCAACTTCTAGTTTTGTGGAATCGTCTATCTTATGTGGATGTACGAATAACACCGCGTTTTTCATCAACAAGAGCTCCAGTCAACTTCCCTTGATCTTCAACAACTCTTACAGATATAGTGGAAGTAGCAGTTTAGTATTTGGATTGAAAAACTAATATTTTTCACCGCCAAGAAAAGATCTCAATGAATAATGAATGTTGAAAGCTTCGAAGATGGAGAGAATATGGAATCAATATGTTTGTTCAATGTTCAACCTTATAAAAAGTGTCTTGTGGCTTTAGAGTATTTATAGGTAGCTTATAAAATGAATGGGTCGGGAAAAAGAACTTTTAAAAGACGAATTAAAAATCTCCCGAATAACTTTGTCGCTCGAGCGAAGGCTCAGCGACAGCCGAACGACTGCTTATCGCTCGAGCGAAGTCGATGCGACAGTCTAGCGGCAATATTTCTGTCTTTGTAGCTCGAGCCAAACCTTGACAACAATCTAACGAAAATTCACGCCACTTTTTCCCTCTTTTCCCATTCTTGAAATCTTAGACCTAAAAACATACTTTTGACAAATTGTACATTGCTCCTTGACTTTTTACAACCTATCAATTTTAGTCATTTTGTTCTCAGAATCGTCAATTACATAACGTCAAAAACCTAACAAATCCGTAACATAACTTTTTCGGTTGAAAATTGATTTATGAAAATACTTCTACTATATTTCACTCCTTTAACCTCCAATTGCATTCAATTGATCATATATGATCTTCAATCATCATTTTGTACTCTGAATCAACTATTGAATGTTTACATTTTGGTCTCCCAAACTTTGGATTTTCTTTGTTTTCGCACGTTTTACGTTCATTCCTTTCAAATCCACCACTTTGCATTGAGTTCAACCGAACAAATATAATTAACACAAAAGTAAGCTATAACTCATCCAAATCACTACAAATACTCTAATTTAATGGTTTAGATAAGTGTACAAAATACACAATTTTATTATCCTTTCTCCACGCAATCCAGGACTTTCACCCACCCAAACACAAAATCGAACATTCACTGCCTTTCCTCGGCTCACTTCCCTGAATTCCAGCAAGAATCGTAAAAGGACTATAAATTAATGATAACAAAACAGATACAAAATAAAACCAACGTATAATTGGTTGAATAATTCAAATGAACTAAATATTAATTTCTATGTTTCACCAATATGGTTAGATTTTGTTGTCTTCTCATTTAGTGATGATTGCAAATTGATGGCATAGTTTTCCTCCTCTTGTTATGTAAGGATCAGCAAAATGCATGATCAAGCTGTCCATATTTAACTAAAATAAATTCGAAATATCGCTTTTTTATTGACTAACTTTGTAATATCGATTTATTTCAAGAATACTCGTAAAAATGAATTTAAATGGAAAAAATTGATCATTGACATAATCACTAATAGTACTTAATAGCAATGTTGACAATTACAGACGGTGTTTTCATCGTTGATCACTACTAATGAAACACTTATTCTTCACTTTTTTTAATATTCTGTTGGTAATATCAATTCAAGGGGGCCTTTCATATCTTTGTTTGTTGTGGGACCGTACCTAATATAAAAAATTAAGATTTAAAAGATAAGATAAATTCATAATTACTTATATATAATCTACCACTCTTTAGATGAAATATACTCAAATAGTGCACAAGTTGACGTCACAAGACTGAGATATTCTTCGTACTCTAAATCACGCTTGCATATGGAAAAATTAGTACATCACTATCAAAAAAGTCTAGTTCAAAATTCTGGAGAATGAGGTCTAAGCCTTAGCCTCTCCTACAAGACAATGACTTTCCAAAAACTGGGCTCCAAATAGACTATTAAATTTGTATTTAAGTCGATAAAATTTGAAATTCTCTATGTGGTTTGGTATTCAAAGTTAAGATCTAGTTCAAGTGATAAGAGCGAAATCTTGTCGAGCATATGACTTGGGTTTGAGATTTTTTCGGGTGGGAAGGATGAAATCTTTTGATTCCTTGACGTTTTGAATTTTCCAATCCAAATCTGCATTCATAGAAATCAACGATGTGCTGATTATCGAATTTCTTAGGCTGCACTCCACAGATGTATCAGTATCAGAACATTGCATCTCGATATATCCGACTCAATTAATTCTTATGTTAGCAAACTTGATAAGAACGACCGGCCACGTACCAAAAAAGAAAAAGAATTATGGATTAAAATCTTTGTCACGCATTCAAAATTCTGTACAAAAGCATGCAAAATTAATAATGCAAGTCGTTATCATGAAAGTGACCTGTTAAGCATCGCATGCTGCCGTCTGTGTCTTGAATTGCAATCAAACAATTTCGGTCTCAGATTTTTGCAGTGAATATATACAAAAAGATTTCATCTTGGATCACGCGTACAACTCTTTAATTGAATTTCATTCATATTTTGATCACTTAAAACATTTGTCAGAAAACACACCTCATTTCAGAAATATATCGTCTTTTTCTAAGAGAGGTTGCACTCACAAACAAATTTAATTTACAGATTACGGGTCCAAATTTTTGTAAAAGTTAGGCAGGTTTTAAGTGTGTTGGTTCTATGATACTTTTCATAAGATACGCAACCATCGGAAGGTGAAGAAATCATGGCATATGTGCGTCTCTTGTCATCTTTTAATGACACGTTGGATATGTTAATTGGATCGAATTATATTAAAGAAAGTGATGCAGGAGGATTCGAGTCAAATGATATCGAGTTTTGATAGTTCGTTGATGACGCTGAGATACCATGAGTTAACAGATCGGCGCAAAAATGACAAGTAATCGACGACATTTCCTAATCGGTCTCATGTCATCTTTTAATGACATGTTTGATATGTTAATTGGATCGAATTATATTAAAGAAAGGATAAATTAATTTTGTTACGTAAGGACAAACATTTTCAAACTCGAATATCACTCAACACCAAATTCGAATACATTCAATCAATGTTTAAATGATTATAGTCCAAGATGAATTTGAACTCCTTCAATTTATTTACAATTTTAATCTGACAGAAGTTAACCATTTGCTTGACTTTCAATGATAAAAAAAAAATGAAAAGAACCCTCTTTTCGTCTCTTACTCAACCTAAAATAAATAGCGATCGAGAATCCCATTTTCGTGTTCAAAACATTGTCCGAGTTCCCTCAGTCGACGTAACTTTCTTCTCACTTCTTGTAGCTCGCTCCATGCCAAATATGTAATAGGGATGGCTAAATTCTTCTAAAACCAGATTTGTTTGAAAAAAGTTTATGTGGTGCTACTCACGTTTACTTCCGGTTGGCGGTGTGAGTGATGGCGATCAAGACGAATGATACCGAAAGTGAAAGAACATACCTTTAATACAATTCTTTTTTCTTCCTTTTTGGGGTTGTGCAGAATAAAATATCTACACTTTATTCCTGTTGCACAAACCAAATTATACTCCTTGAACTCAATTCTATACATTGTACTGGATAATCATTTGTTCCATCCAAGAATATAAATTAAAAATTGCGTCGACTCTTGAGATTCCCTCTTAAAGTTAGCATGCATCGTTAAAAGTAGCAGTAGTTCAAATCTTTATATATTGATTCATAATGTGTTTGAATTTAAGTGACGTGGGATTTTTCTTTAACATCTAGAAGATGGAACATACAATCCTTTTATGGTTTATCTATGTGGGTTGTTTAATGAGGGTGTTTTTAGTAAATTGAACTCTACGAACGGCTATTCGACACTTCAAAAAAATGTGTTATAGTTCACAACTTTGAATGCTCTATCTCTATGTCCTACATTTGTGTCCAAGTCATATCGTATATTTTTGTCTTAATATTCAATAACGTATCTAGTACTTTTTAAATATTACTTTTAACGAATGTTCGATTTGTCCAATTAAATGTAAGAATGTAACATTGTAAATGTTCAACGCAACTCATTTTCTTAATCTTCTCTAACATTAAGAACATCAACGTAACTGGCCCCGTTATAACATGTGTAGAAAATTAATTAAAAATATTTAGGGTTGTCTGAAAAAAAAAATCTCTACTTTGCTTTTGAGTTCTTTATCGAAATAAATGGATGTGCACAAGAGCACCTTGATGGAAAGTTACAATTTATTGTTTTTGAGCTCGAGGGAGAAACGTTCCTTTCTCATTTCTATCGACATGATAGACGAGAGGGCTCAACATATCATCCATTTTGAACATCATGTATATGTCGAACTTTTCATAAAAATGCATCCCAATTGCACGTGACTAGGTTTTGATTCAAAGGATCTATTGTGACCTAACCGTAAAAGTAGAATTCACATAATAAGGTACTACGATCTTTTATGGGTAAACTAATTTCAAAATGAAAAAAANNNNAAAAAAAAAAAAAAAAGTAATGCACCAACTTAGCCTATGGATCAAAGCTTGAAGGCGATATTAGCCTATGGAGACTAATTTAGTTTAGAGAATGGACTAGATTGGAAGATATTCATAGGATGGCAACTGAACAAGGCGTGACTTTTAGTTGACAATTAACTAGAAAAATATGTATGGCAATTGGCAAGTAAAGACAGAATTAATGCTGTTAAAGTATCACCATCAAACTTCAATGAGAG
>CAIGRE010250385.1:0-13277 GCA_903798275.1 Fraxinus angustifolia subsp. syriaca | reverse complement strand
TATTTACTCATTAGGAGCAAAAATATAATACATTAGATCTTATAAATTTATGCTCTTTGAGATCAAGTAATACTTTAATACAATTAAAATATTTACGATATTGTGTTTCTTCAAGATCAACAACATGATATGTATCTAACTTAAGAATATATAAAAATCTCACAAATAATAAATATCAATTAATGTAGTGATTACAAGTTACAATCTAATAATGTTATGAATTGAATTCATTAATGCTTGAAAAATGGAAAAAACGCAGAAAAACACAAATTGATTGTGGTGGGACAGAGAGAGAATTTTAATGCATACAGTGATGGATTGGCAGGACAAAAGATTCCAAATTATTCATGGCAGAAAACCAATTTCCAAATTTTATATACAAGATTACATGGCGACGATGTAAACAAGTTATTCACGTTTAAAGTAGGGAAAAAAAATGGTCGTCTTCTATACATAAAAAAAATCCACATATCACCAAATTAATTTCAGTACATGTGATAGATGATTATGCTTTTAAAAAAAAATTATTACCTTCTTTAAAGGATTGGGCTTTCGGTATTCTGCTTTTTCTTTCTTACTTTGGAATGTTGCTCTTCGTGTTGTGGTAAACTTTGAAAAATTAAGTTTTCGTGCTGATAACGTGTTATAAAATAGAGAAAAGAGAAGAGATAATAAAAGCTAATAGACTTTTCTGTGTATTATAATGAGAACCAAAGCTCTATATTTATAGGGTAGCAATATGGATACATATGGTAATAATATCTAGGGCTGCAGGGGTACAAGTGTCATTCACATTAAACCCTAATTTTCTTTCCTTTTACAACATGTTTAAGATTGGACCTCTAATTTTATTAATATTTCAAGTATATCTCCAAGTCTATTATCTTATGGATCTTGCTACGTACATCAATGATTACATAATGGGTTACCTAATGACATGTGTCATTCTATTATTTATCAATTTAAAACACAGTCAATTTTTTCATCCAATCATTCTTATCCACATCATATTATGTAACTTTTTATGTACAAGTAGCAAAATCATTATCTTATTTTCCCATCATAACTCCTTAATTTCCTATGGATACATGATCCAATTTGTCCCTTTACCCTTTCTTCAATCTACTGCCAAATGATTTGTATTGAATTTTAGATATAATAATGTTTTTTAGTTAAAATGAGTAAATTATACAAGCAACTAACTATGCTCATTCCATGCGCTCTCTTCCTCACATTTTTTTTTACTCCTTTCCCCTCGCCTTTCCCCTACATTCCTATCTCCCATCCCTTTCTGCCATATGCATATTTTTCTCACGCTTCTTTGAAAGCTCAAAAGACTCTATGAGTAATATGGGGATAGTGTATATTGGGCAATGTACTTGATAAATGCGTTTTTACACACTTATTTTACTATCAAAACATGGAATATTGTTGATTAATATGTTGGAATATAGTTTAATTTTATGTAATTTACGTTTTGCAGGACAACATAATGAATGTAGCGGGAATAAGAAGAAAAAAGTGGAAAATGACCAAATTGAAGGAACTAAAAGTTTATGGACCAAATTGCAAATATCCAAAAGATGACTCGGAAGGAAAAACGAAGATATGAAGATGATGAAGTCAAATCGGGCTAAGGAATTAAGCATGAGAAGAAGAAATGGAAAAAGAAGTCACAAAATGAGGAATATAAGTTTATGACCAAAATGCAACGAGCGGAAAATGAAATACATTTTTTTTATAAGGTAAGTGTATTATATCCAAAGTATGAAATAAAATACATGAGCACAAGGGCATACCCCAAAAAACAAGGCTAGAAAATGTGTTTCCTAGCACAAACAAAAATAAGTACTAATAACCTAGTCACAACAATAAAAAATATCCTCAGAAAAACCCCATGAGCATTGGAACCATCTATTTTCAATAGATGGAACCAAGCCCCTACATAGATTCATTCGTGCACAAATAGAAAAACAATATCTCGAATAACAATAGACTCATGTTTAGGAGCATCACCATGGGTTCTAGAGTTACGTTCACGCCAAATAAAATAAATCGAAGCTGCAAACATCAATCGAATAACAATGGAGCGCACTGATTTTCCACGAAACTGCTCCATCTAAGAAAGAGTTTCTGCCCAACTCCGCTGAACCCAAGGCAGGTTACATTTAGCATGCCAAACGAGCTCAGAAAATGGTAGGTAAAGAAAAGATGATCCAAATCCTCAACCGAACAACCACATAACACACAATGCATAGACTGTAACAAACCAAACCGAAGAAGGTTTGACTGTGTATAAAGGCCGTCTTGGATTACTAGCCAAAGGATAAATGCATGACGGGGAATACATTTAGGGAACCATACAATATGATGCCAGGTCACCCTAGGGCAGCGGAGTCGAAGAGACTCCCAAGCACTCCGAACAGAAAATACTCCGTGCACATTTTCCACCCATCGTAAGACATCCTCTCTAGTACTATTCGGCCGAAAAGTATCAAGCTTGCATCAATTCAAACAACGCTGGGGAACGAGCTGATGACCATCTCCAATTATCATCCTCAACAATCTCTGCCACCTTAGCTTGTCTACTCAACCTAGAGTCATGAATGATCCTCTCCCCAAAAATCTTCTCTAAAGGGCCAAGGGGATGCCAATTGTCAAACCAAAGCGAAGCAAGTCTACCATTACCGATACGAAATTGCATTTTTCCCCTCTCTATACCCCGAAGTCCAAGAATCTTCCTCTAACTCTAAGAGCAATCCCCAGGACATTTCAATTCCCAAATACTCCTACCTCTAAATAAATAACATCATGCCCATTTAACCTAAAGAGAGGAGGTAGTATTCATACAAAAGGAAAGGTGCTTTAACATGGCAGCCTTATTTCAGATCTTCAAATTCCGCAGACCCAAACCGTCCTCCTCCTTAGGCATACAAATCTTTAACCAAGCCACTTTAATACCACCAGTACCAAGATCACAACCTTTCCACATGAAAGCCCGTAGAGTTGCCTCCACTTGTTTAATCATAGCTTTGGGTAAAATAAATACAGAAGACCAATAGACCTGAATAGAAAAGAGCACAGACTTAACAAGTTGCAACCTACCCGCATAAGAGAGCGCACGGAGGTCCAATTTTTAGCCCTAGCTATAATACGATCAAACAACTCCTTACAATCTAAAGCCCGCAATTTGGTAGAGATAAGTGGAACTCCAAGATAACGTACTGGTAGCACGCCTTCCTTATATCCCAAAAAAATCAAGCAGCTGATCCTTAAGATATGAAGAAACACCACTAGCAAATAGATTACTTTTATCTGGATTAGGAGTAAGACCAGAAAGTGCTTTGAAGCGACTTAGACACTTTCCAATGAGAGAAACAGACCTAATTTCAGCTCTACAAAAGACCATAAGATCATCAGCAAAACACAAATGGGTGAGCTTCTCCTTCTCACACCTCTAGTGGTATTTAAACTCATGCTCAGCAACCATCAACACCATTAAGCCTGAAAAAACCTCCATTGCCAAGACAAACAAATAAGGCGACAAAGGATCTCCTCGTCGCAATCCTCTCCCACCAGCAAAGAAACCATGCAACTCTCCATTAATGGAAATAGTAAACCGAATGATAGTAATACACTCAGTAATCCGTGTAACAACCCTCTCCAGAAAACCGAGAACCCTTAAGATCGCAAAGAGAAAATCCCAACGAATAGAGTCATAGGCTTTCATGAGATCAACCTTAAGAGCACACTTGGGCAATCCTTCTCTGCGGTGATAATTCCTCAACAACTCTTGGGAAAGAAGGATATTATCGCTAATATTTTTCCCTTTAACAAAAGTAGTTTGTTGAGGTCCAACAATGTCTAGAAGCACCAACTTCACTCTATTGGCAATAAGTTTAGCAACACATTTATAAATAGTATTGCAACAAGAGATAGGCCTAAAATCTTTTACCTGAGAAGGATTTGGAATCTTAGGGACCAATGCAATGGCAGTAGCATTAACTTGCTTCAATAGACGTCCCGAATCAAAGAAAGACTTAATAGCACATAGAACATCATTCCCCACAATACTCCAGGCCCTCTTGAAGAAACCTGTATTAAAACTATCTGGCCCCGGAGCCTTGTTATCTTTCAGAGAACAAAACCTCCTTAATTTCCTGAAATGAAACATCTCTATCAAGGGTTTGGATATGCTCATTTGGGATCCTCTTAGGAAGGGTTCTTCTAAGCAAGTCCACATCCAGCCCTCACCACTAGGCCGTCGTCCAAGGAGATTTTGATAAAATTCAACAATAACTTTACTGATCTCGTACGGCTCATCCACTCTAGTACCATCATCTCTACAAATGGAAACCAACTTGCTCTTACTATAGTGACTTTTCATAGCCTTAAAAAAGAAAGCAATATTCTGATCCCCTAAATTCAGCCGCTTAACCCGTGCCTTTTGTCTCAAAAATCCCTCATTAGCCCTACTCAACTCATCAAATTCCTTTTGTAGTCGAGCCTCCTCACTATGTAAAGAAAAATCCAAAGGTGACTGCTGAATCAAACGTTGAATCTGTTCTAGATCAGTTCGAACTTGAGTAACTCTCCCAGGTAGACAGGAAAAATGTTCCTTGTTAAAAACTTTCAATGCAAGCTCAACTTCTTCAACTTCGAACATAAGAAAAACATAGGAGTTCCCACAATTGCTTCACCTTAAATCTGAGACATCAAAGGGAAGAAATTCAGGTGATCCATCCAATAGTCAAAGAAATGGAATGGTATCTTTCGATGCGGTAACTCTGTAAGTTTCACAACCATAGTAGAGTGATTTAATACACCAGCAGCAATAAAAGTAGCCTCCGATCCTTGAAACTCATCATCCCACTTCGAATTTACCAAGACACGATCTAGCTTCTTAAGAGTAGGATCATATACACGCTTATTAGACCATGTATATAAACAACCGTCAAACTTCAAATCATCCAGGCCCACTATTGTCATACAGTTCCAAAGATCATCCTGCCATGTAGGCCAAGAAGAAGAACCACCTTTCACTTCTGAAGGGGAGAGAACAGAAATCCCCCATGACCATCCATGGCACGTGTGCAAACCCTCCATGCCTAGCTACAAAATCAACCCATAGATCAACACGGTTAACTGGGTTATTATCCCCATATACCACTGACACTATACAGCTCCATTTACCATTACATGCATTTACACATACATGGATAGCTTGTGATGAGCAACCTACAAGCAAAATATCCACATCATTTGGATTCCAACATACCAAAATTCTACCAAGCGGAGAACAATTATAATTGGTAATGACATTCCAAGACTAGAAGATGGCATTTGCCACCTTGTTTTGATTCTTCTCCTTAACTTTAGTTTTCACCAACCTACACAGAGAAAGCCTATGTGAAGATATGAGCCTTATTACTTCAGATTGTTTAAGGGGGTCATTTAACCCTCTAACATTCCAATATCCAAAAAACAAAATTAAAATCAAGGAGAGAACCACAACCTTAAAATGTCTATCGCCATCTGCCTCCCCTAGGGGAGTGATGCTTCCTACCCTTCTTTTGCTTGCCCCTGACCTATTCTTCTTCTTCTTCTTTTGAAGTGAATCTATAGATTTTGTTGCCAATGTGTTAGAATGACGAGCAGAAGAATCACTATCATTATCATTCAGAAATGCAAGTGGAGATGGAGTCACTTCTCCTTCTTCCCCTAATTCAGTATCTCATTAGGCACCAGTTGTAAATCTAACGTATCTATACCAGAATTTGAGACCTCCAGCTGCTTATCAAGATCACTATATGAGGATCCATGAGCCACCTTGAAGACCACTCGCTACTTATTAAAATCACTATGTAAAGATTTATGATCGACCTCTCTTTGAACCTCCTTAGAATTATCAACCAAAACGTATTCTTTACTAAGAACAACAATACCAGTATCAACAGCACTACCTTTAGATTTCTTCATACGTGAGACAAGGGTCCAATCATCATCGATAGGTAGTTTCTCATTAGCTACACCACTCGGGCCAGCCTTATCCTTAGCAACCCAAACCTTAGCAGGTTTTTCCTGATGCTCACATTCTCAACATTTAATGAGGACCCATTCAAACTCAGCACGAATAGTTATCTAATCCCCATTCGCACAACAAAAATCAAAACCCTCTACTAGCTCCTCCAAAGCATTAATCTCCACACAAATACGTGCAAAGCTGAGACGTTTACGTGTAATATTGATCATATCTGCATGGAGAGGGTGTCCCACAACACTAGCTACATGACTCAACCCCTCCATTGTCAAGTACTCAAAAGGAATATTATAAAGCTTCACCCAAATAGGAATGCAACGTAAATTCTCTATAGTTAGAGACATATTAGGTTGCCAACGCTTAAAAATAAGTGGCCTGGAAACCATATGCCATGGCCCTCTTTCAAGAACTAAAAGTGCTTGGGGAAGAGAATCGAACTTGAGGCTCTTTAAAGAATCCATCACCCAGTTTGTTTGTTTTCTATGCGATCATAGCTTCCACTACTATGTGGTAGCATAGTAGTAAATTTTAACATGATCTCATTTTCCTAATTTACGTCAAACTCTTATGGAAACCAACTTCTTTCACGATATTTCAATCCTAGAACATACCAGAACGGGGATAGACGCCTCCATACATATTTTTCTCTGATTTTTTCTAAAGAATCTCGATGAAGAACTAGAAATCTTGGTAAAGCTAGGAAGGAACTCGATTGGAATTGGTGATTTATCATCTTTTTATTCATGTAATTTGATTTTTCATTGTCAAACAATTCTAGGATTTAGATTTTCTTTTCATAAATATTTTGGGATTGGCTTAATCTTTAGTAAATTTTTCCTAGATTTGGTCATGTTTTTTCCATCGAAGAATTAAACTATGTACTGAGTTTCAATTTCAATTTTACTTTATTGGTGGATTGATTATTGTCTTATGTTTGATATATATGGTCGATTCTCGATCTTATTTCAATAAAAATAGTGCAAAATGCGTTATAGAAAGTTGAGATTTTAGGATTACAATATTCTGATTAGAGAGTTGAAACGAAGACCTGTAATTGAGTTATAAAAATGAATAATTAATGAGATTGATCCAATCCAATTGAGGGAATTCTAATGCTTCACTACCTCAAAACATTGATTTTAATTTCATTATTTCAACATTGAATTCTTAATTTTATTCAAACAATAAATTCTATTTTACAAACGAGAGAACATCCATCATTTTTATCATTTGAGCATTTCTTCCATCTCCCTGTGGAATCGACACCCCAAAACTGTGCTATAACTACCACGTTACTCTTTGGGCATAATAAAATTTGGCGCCGTTGTCGGGGAGACGGTACAAAATATCAAAGAATCGACTGAAAAGGGTGATATCGTTCATTTATTACCCTTTAGTTAATTTAATTTTTTTATTTGTTATTTTTCTTCTCATATAGTTTAGTTTTCATGTTTTATGAGCAGAGATTGAAGCGATCAAGGAAGCTCTACCGAAGGACCTTTTCCAGTGTTTGAATAACTTTCTAACCATATCTCTGATACTGAATCTATTGCCACAAACACCACACTACACAACACTATGATTGATAGTGAACAAAACGATGCACCTTATAGGATTTTACATGATTATTTTCACCCTACACTCACGTCCACACCATCATGCATCATGCGTCCATCTATTATGCCACGTATGGAACTTAAATCGGGAATGATTTAACTTTTTCTCACTTTTCATGGACTTGAATGCGAAAATCCGTACGTGCATATTAGAGAATTTGAGGAAGTGGTCACAACCTTCCACAACCAACATGGTGCAATGGATGTAGTCAAACTAATTTTTTTCCCATTTTATTTAAAGAACGAGCTAAAAGCTAGATGTATTTGTTGAGACCACAATCGATTGGCACTTGGGCTGAAATGACTCAAACATTCTTTAATAAATATTTTCCCCACCATAAAACTAGTGCCCTTAAGAAGCAAATCTCATCATTCACTCAAAAGGATAGTGAGACTTTATACCAAGCTTGGGAAAGATATAAAGAATTGCAAGCCCTTTGCCCCACCACGGTTATGAGAGTTGACATATCGTGAGCTATTTTTATGAGAGATTAACACCTAGGGAGCGTCAATTTGTAGAGATGATGTGTAACGGTGAATTTTTATAAAAAAAGATCTTGATAAGGCTATAGAATATCTAGATGACCCAGCGGAAAAAGCTCATACTTGGACTGGACATAGCACGACTGAGAGTACCAATAGGTCACGAACCATAGAAAATCCCACTAGCACAGGTATCTATCATCTTAGGGATGGGGATAGTCTTGGAGCCAGAGTAGAAATCCTCACTAGAGAACTAGAGACCCGACATGCTAAGGATTCAAAATCTACATAGAATGTATCACGTGTTGAGTCTCCAGGACCCTATTTTGTATGTAGTAGAACTAATAATCTAGCACAAGAATGTAGTATTTTTCTGACATGAGAAGGGTTTATGCGGAACACTATAACGCCTTAGGCACATACAAGAAACCCTATACCCCGTTTTCTGAAACGTACAATCCTGAGTGGCTGAATCACCCCAATTTCAGCTAGAAATCTGAAAACCAACAACCTGTCTAGCCATATAGAACTTTTAATACACACTCATATCAACTCACAATTTCTAGGAACTCTTTAGAAGACACCTTACATACTTTTATAGAGGCACAAGGTAATACAAATCAGAAGTTTGAGACTATGACCACTCAGGTAGTTGAGGAAAACAAAGAGATAAAAAACCATATGTCTAAGTTGACTAAAACCTTAGCTATAGGGAAGCGTGTGAAATTTTTAGCTTAGCCTCAACCAAATCGTAAGGGACAACACATGGAACAAACCTCAGGACCGAAAGAAATCTATCTTAAGGAAGTGAATGTCATAACCACTAGAATAGGAAAAGTCATAGAACTAATCCCCAAGTATAGGAAAACTGAAAAAGAGTAATGAGAGTAGTCCTATCTAATGAGAGTAGCCCTAGTGAGGAAGTGGAAGAAAACCTGATTAGAGTGCCTTTCCCTCGAGCTCTTAGGCCTAGACCGAAGTCTGCCGATCAACATAGTGAAATTCTAGAACACCTTCAGCAAGTAAAAATCAATATACCTCTCTTGCATGTGATTTCTCAGGTTCCTACATATGCTAAAGTTCTTAAGGACTTGTGCACTATGAAGAGAAAGAACCATGTCAAGAAAACAGCTTTCTTGACTGAGCAAGTGAGTGCGATGATCGAGTAAAGGATCCCATAGAAGTATAAGGACCCTTGTTGTCCCGCTCTGTCCGATGTTATTGGGAGTTGTGAGTTTGCACAAGCTCTTCTTGATTTAGGGACAAGTGTAAATCTTATGCCTTATACAATTTACTTCTTGTTAGGCTTATGTGAGATAAAACTGACTTATCTGGTCTTACAATTAGCTAATAGGTCCACCATTAGACCTAGGGGTAGTTGAGGACATATTGCTTCAAATTGACAAATTTTACTATCATGTGGACTTTTTAGTTTTGGATTTAAAGGTTGATGTAAATGTTAATTCTAAAATCCCTATTATTCTTGGTAGACATTTTCTTGCTACAACTAATGTTTTTATAAATTGCAGGAATGGTCTACTTAAGCTTTATTTTGGGAACATAACTTTAGAAGTAAATATTTTTTATATCATAAAGCTGCAACAAAAGAATGATGAATGTCATCAAACATTCATGATTGATGCACTCACTCAGGAGCAAACACCGACTTCGACCCTCCGAACTATTTTCTCTTGAATTTTGAAGTCCTAGTTAGTTTTGATGATGATGATGATGAGTATACTAAAATTTGTGCAGTGTTTGCAAAATTGTAGGATTAAAGAGTATCACCATGGTAGCCCAAGTTTAAGAGTTGTTAGAAAAGATTGGAGGACAGAAGCCATCAAGCATTGAAAGTCTTAAACCGGGACTGAAACCTCTACCTCCAAGATTGAAACATGAATTTCTCAGACCAGGTGATACATTTCTTGTAATTCTTTCTTCGAAATTGAATGCATTACAATATAAGTAGCTGTTGAACATTCTGAATGAGCATCGATCTGCATTAGGCTGGACCATAACTGATATTAAAGGTATTAATGCTTTAATTTGTTCACATATGATTCATATAGAAGAAGGAACTAATCCTATGAGAGACCCACAACGTAGGCTAAACCCCACAATGAAAGATGTAGTGAAAAATAAGGTGCTTAAATTGTTAGATACATATATCATTTACCATATCGCGGATAGTAAATGGGTTTGTCCTACACATGTAGTTCCTAAAAAGTCAAGAGTCACGGTAGTGAAAAATGAATTAGGTGAAATGGTTCCCACAAAAATAGTATCTGGTTGATGCATGTGCATAGATTGTAGGAAGCTAAATGCTACCACCCATAAGGATCATTTTCCTATATCCCTTTTCTAGATCAAATCTTGGAGCGTGTGACTGGCCATCATAATTACTATTTTCTTAATGGCTACTCGTGTTACTATCAAATTGAAATTGCATTAGAGGACCAGGAAAAGACCACATTTATTTGTCCTTTTTGTACTTATGCCTTTCGTAGGATGTCATTTGGACTTTGTAATGCTCATGCTACATTCCAAAGATGCATGACTGGTATATTTAGTGACATGGTAGAGAATTGCATGAAAGTGGTCATGGATGACTTGACTGTGTTTGAAACTTCTTTTAATGCATGTCTGTTAAATTTGAAGAGAGTTTTGACACGGTGTGAGGAAAAAGGCTTAGTTTTAATTAGGAAAAGTGTCATTTCATGGTATCTTCGGGAATGGTCTTAGGGCATGTGATTTCTTCTAGAGGAATAAAGGTTGACAAGTCTTAAATTGAGCTATTCTCTAAATTGTCCATACCTAAGACAGTAAAAGATGTTAGATCATTTTTAGGCCATGCAGGGTTTCTATAAAAGGTTTATACAAAACTTTTCATATATCTCTATACCATTGTGTAACCTTCTAAATAAAGATGTCGATTTTGAGTGGACTCCCAATGTCAAGATGCATGTAAAACACTGATTGACAAACTCACTTCAACACCCATCATGCAACCACCTAATTGGACACCACCACTTGAAATCATGTGTGATGCTAGGGATTATGCAGTAGGTACGGTTCTTGGGCAACGTAGAGAAGGCAAACCTTTTGTGATTTACTATACTAGTAGAACTCTTAACAGTGCTCAAATGAATTATTCTATTACTGAAAAAGAGTTACTAGCTGTAGTATTTGTGCTTGATAAGTATAGTTCTTATTTGATTTGTTCACCTATTACAATCTTCACAGATAATGCAGCCCTTAAGTACTTTCTTACAAAGAAGGATGCTAAGGAACGATTAATAAGGTGGATCTTACTTTTATAGGAATCTGACATCACCATTAAAGATAAGAATGGAGTAGATAATGTGGTGGCCGACCATCTATCAAGGCTCACTTTCGAGGATAATGCAATAACATTGCCAATTAGAGATGAATTTTCAGATGAAAATTTATTTTCTGTTTCTTCTCTACCATGGTTTGCTCACATTGTGAACTATTTAGCTATAGGTGAGGTTCCTACAGAGTGGAGCGCACATGGCAGGAGGAAGTTCTTGGTTGAAGTACGTAATTTTTATTGGGATGCTCTATGTCTGTTTAAATATTGTCCCGACCAAATTTTAAGACGATGTATTCTGAATGAGGAGATACCTAGTGTGCTAAGTGTTTGTCAAACCAAGCATGTAGAGGCCACTTTTCTATAAAAAAGATTGCTGCAAAAATTTTACAGTGTGGTTTCCACTGGCCTACCTTATTAAAGATACAAAAAATTAGGTATATTTGACCGTTGGGGAATTGATTTTATGGGATCTTTTCCACCATCTTTTGGTTATTTATAAATCATTGTAGCAGTTGATTACGTGTCTAAATGGGTAGGAGCTTCTGCTTATAGGGCTAATGACAATAAAACGGTCGTTAAATTTTTGAAAGAAAATGTTTTATCTCAGTTTGGCACATCACGTGTTATTATTAGTGATAGAGGCACACACTTTTGTAATCGTTCATTCGAAGCACTCATGAAAAAGTATGAGGTCATTCATAAAATTTCTACAGCTTATCACCCCCAAACTAGTGGACATGTAGAATTGGCTAATAGGGAAATTAAACAAATTCTAGAGAAAATGATGAACCCTAATCGTAAAGATTGATCCTTAAGATTGAATGATGCATTTTGGGCTTATCGTACAACTTTTAAGACTTCCCTAGGCATTTCACCCTATCGCCTTATTTTTGGGAAGCATTGTCATTTACCTATAGAGCTTGAACACCGAGCCTATTGGGCTATTAAACATTTTAATTTCAATCTAGAAGAGGGCGGTGATTTTAGAAAATTTCAATTGAATAATTTGAAAGAATTGAAAAATGACGCTTATGAGAGTTCTAGAATTTAAAAGGCGAAAAAGAAAGTTGTGCATGTTAAAAACATTCTTAGAAAGAGATTTAAACAAAATAAAAAAGTGTACTTTTAGGATTCTAGACTTCACAAGCACCCAGGAAAACTTCGGTCTAGGTTGACTGGCCATTTTGTGGTGAAACAAGTTTTCGATAATAGAGTCGTTGAAATTGAGGATCCTAATAATGGTAGAGTATTTAAAGTGAATGGGCAGCGTTGAAGATCGTTTATGGTCAACAGGTGCCTGTAGTGGAAGAGATTCCTCTTGCAGACCCTATTTACCATAATTGATGTTCCTCAGGTATACTTTTCACTTTTTTTTGTATATTAGTTTTTTTAAAGGTTTTTTTTCGTTTCTTGCCGCATTTTTCAATTGAGTAATTTTGATGTTAACAATTGTTCCGACCTATGTTAATTTACTCCACTATTCAGATAAGACTCTTCATTTTCCCTTTGGTAGGCATGTTTAGTTATTGAGAACAATATCCAATTTGGTTGGGAAGAGTTCATGACGCCGAACAGAATAGTGATTACTCTACAGGCTAATTTCAACAGACAAGTAACAGGGAAAAAATAAGAGAAAATGCCAAGAAATAAGATAAATCTTTATTAGTCATTCAATAATGCGAAAATAACCCACAAACCGAGTTAAATAGCAGAAAGTCATATTTATCAAAATTTTATCAAAAATAGCAAAATCTAATAATCATACCAAAAGAAAATATGAGATAAAAGAAATAATATCTAAAAA
>CAIGRE010250383.1:0-12357 GCA_903798275.1 Fraxinus angustifolia subsp. syriaca | reverse complement strand
ATTGGAAAAAATATTTATAATATATATGTACCTTTGGCTTCCGATATTGTACTTAAATAAATTCTCTTTCATTTTTCCTTTCTACAGTCGAATGCAATGACGTGTTGTAAAGTGGTTTTTTTGAAAATAAATTCTGTAAAAATTGAATGATAAGAAAAAAGTTTCAAATCCACTTATAAAATTATAATTTATTAAAATAATGAATATTGAAAAATAAATTGAATAAAAATTAATTAAATATTTTTTGCCAATTAAATTACAATAAAGGACCCCATGATTAGAACGTGTTTGAATTTTCATTTGAAACAAGATCTGGGTCTCACCTTTTTTTTTTTTTTTATTAAAAACTTACTTCTTGTTCCCCACAATACGTTCTTATGATATAGCGTGAGAAGATTTATTGATTATTTGGATGAAAACTAGAAACGCGAGTGAAGTTTTTGTGGGGTCTCTTCGATTGACATTGGCATTAAATTGATTAAGTAAATAAATAATAAAACACACTATGAAAAACTGTTCAAATAGTGTGTTATTTTTTTCCCAACAAATAATAATAACAAAAATAGCGTCTCTCTCGTTAGGTGGGCCAAGACAGATGTTTCGGGCCCCTGCAGAGTGGGGCCTGCTTGTGGTTGAAATTACATGAATTAAGGATCCTTTCGATTAGTTTAAATTATATAGAAAATGTCACCTTCGAGAAATTGAAGTTTGAATTCCAAAATACAATCGCTTTAAATTTGGCTTTTTTTTTTTTATTATTAATTTCATGGAAAATGTATTTCCATGGTGTTTGGGTGGAGGTATGCTTTGTTGGATCCAACGCTAACACGGGTTATGTTGAATATGGTGGTGACTCTGGTGGTGATGGTGGTTGCAGTATTTGAAATGATGATTTTGTTGCTAAGAGGTGGTGGTTGTGGTTTTTGCGACAGTGGATTAGCGGCAATGCGACTAGTGGTGTGGTAAGTTAATGGTTACAAGTGTTTGTGGTTGTCACAAATGATTTGGTTGATTATGACCAATAAATAATGTGATCTAAAAATTTGTTAAATTGTGACCAATAATTTGTTAATTTGTGACAAAAACATAATTTGTTGTCAATTAATTTAATATATTTTGTGATTATGAAAAAGGTTAAATGACTTAAAAATTTGTGTCCAAGGAATAATATACGACCTATTAATTTGATAAATTTGTAACCGTAAAATAATGTGTCATATAAAATTTTCACCAACTGAAAAATTATTTGTATCCAATTAATTCGATAATTTGTGACCAAATTTTATAGAATTATAACCTTATATTTATATTTAATTTATAGAATATATTTTTAATTAATTGTTTCAAAAATAAAATTTAATAGATATTCAATTTTTGAAATTTTAAACATTTTATCTTAATTTTGAAATGAGTTATAATTAAACTCTTGCTCGTGAATTTTTCCCTTGATCTGTGTGACATACGGATTGGGCTTTACTTGTGTTGCAAGGCAAATTGACAGAAACAGCACTAATTGGAGAAACCATTTGATTTATTTGTATTTTTGTTTTAACTTGGATACACAGAATGAGATATATAATATAAGCATATATCCATAGTTCCATCTAAGCCAAGATCAAACTCTATATTATTATGATTGGGCCCTACAATGATTGGCCCGGTGAGCCGAACGCGCTATTTCACAACTTTCATGGAACGTATAGGTAAAGTTCTAAATGATTCCGGGCTCAACCTCAACTTTATAATCTCTAAAATTATTCAAGCTCGACTTATTCATCGTTGGAGTCGAGCTTGAATATATTGCTTTTAAAACCGAGTTCTCATAAAATTTAACGAAAATAAAGTCACACCATAACAAGGTGTAATAACGTTGTTAAAAAATTCATGTAGAGTTTCTATATGCAGCAACTAAAAGAGTTGATTTCCTGCAAACCCTTGACATCAAAAACACAAACAGGCTTATAAGAACTCCCCCATTACACTGTTAACAATTAAGACCTAATCTCGATTCCAAGAGCATCAATAAACCAGACGAATTCAGAATCGCACAAAGAAAACGAACAGATTTAAGTACTTTTCGCGTACATAAAACATGCTCAAAATAATCCCGACTGCCCAGATTAAGCAATGGATTGAAGTAACACGAACAATATATGCACAACTATGTAACAAATGTTTCCACAGTCGAGAATGTAAGAGAACTGGGATAGTAAAGTAAATTTATCTCAGGCATTGTTCCCTACTTGTAAACCAGAAGTGACAGCATATTGTAGTTCAATTCCAACCACTCAGAAATGGACAAAAAGACCAAGAATGTGCGTGCCAAAGTCTACATAAAATAAAACATGTGAAAGGCCTTGCACAAGAAGAGAGATTTCGTACAAGAGTTCACAGAACATTAAACCTAAGTAAAACATGTAAAAGGTCTTAGCGATCATGATATTACTTCGATATACAACAAAATCCAAAATATAAACGAACATATGGTACAATGATAGACCCCCGGGCGCAACTAAGTACCTAAACTGAAATGCACCACATAAATATACAAATCGTGACTTTACTAAATAGAGATACACAAACTACTCACACTAGTAAAAAAGAAATCGAGGCAAGTTTATGAGAGTATAAAACCTCGTGATAATGGAACCGCACATGTTTCCCCAACAGCTCGAGTGTCCAAAGGAAAGTCATGTCCAGATAATACTGGATTATGCCATAAACTATGAGCAAACGCAACCTACTACAATAGCCGGAACCTGAAATAACTACATATAACACATCGAAAGGTAAATATCTAGAAGAATAGTTAAAAATGTAAAAAATTATGTGAACACAAGAAAAGTGCGGAATCTTAAGCCGAAAGATGAACAAGAAAAACGTAAACAACAGTGTGTGTGGCACCTTTGAGTGTTCACAAAACAGGAGACAATGCAGTTTATATAATATAATATAACATAAACAAGAAATGTTAATCATATTATTAGACCTCCAAAAGCAGACAGCACGGGATCATTAGCAATGGCAAAAAAGTCAATTGCGCCGCTCGGAGATTAAAATTATATGCTAATACGAAAAATTATAATATTTTTCAATGACGTGATAGTCAACAATGCAGATTAATTAGAGCACTAAACTGTCCTCTAAAGTCAAGTAAATACATAAAAGAATGAGGAAACTTACAAAACAGATGAATTAAAAACTGACTAATAATTCACACATTCTGTGGTGCATGCAACTTCTAAACAAAGATGAAAAGATTCAATTTCAAGAAATTTTGAGTTATAGCATACAATCAAGAGCTGCCAGATTTTCTCGAAAACGGTATAGGGTGAAAATTCGGCAGACTTCTCCACATAATGACATAAATCCAGGAATTTTAGAGCAAAAATTGATAAAATCAGTTCTACAGTAGCAACTGTATACCACAATTCAGAACCACGAGAAATCGCATTAAGAAACACAAAAGATATCCAAAAGAAATATCCATTTACAGCTCATCCTAATTTAGCAACACGTAATTCTAATGCAGTAAAACAGTGAATCATAAGTTCAAAAATTATATTATTAGAGGCAAAATGCTTATGAAAATAGAAAAATTATGAAGAATACAGTTCCTTGAGACAGTTTCAAATAATGGCTACAATACAATGAACCAACAGTTCTTTTAAACAAGATATTCCCAGAACTGGAAATATTATGCACATATGCCCAAAATCTAGTGCATAATTGCATATGAAAATACAAGAATAAGATAATACATATACGTAGAGACTGTCTAAAACTAAATCTAAGGGAATTATCTTTTTTTGGCAAACAATGATACTCTTTGAGGAATTATTCAGGCATATTTAGAGCATACCTAGCTAGAGGCTATAGCTGAAACTGAAAGTGAAAGGAAGGTGTTAATAATTTAAAAGTCTACAAGACGAATAATCAAGAACCTATTACTAACAGTGATGAAAAGATTAGAATACAGTGGAATTTCTTCGAGTCATTGCATCCACTGCTTTGAGACCCCTAAAGATTGGAAATATTCTTAAATCAATTTATTGGAATACCATAATTTGATCCTCCTAGTAATCCGCCGCCCTGGGCATAAACATCAGATGTATCAAGAACCAGGGACGACGAGGAAGCCCCATTTCTTCCCTCGCCGCCACCTCCTCCAGCGCCACTGTTACCACTTAAATGCAAGTCTGATATGTTGGGAAACCCATCTTTCGGTTCGACTCCTTGATCGTATAAAAATCCTTTGAAAACATGGCCTCCAATTCTCACTACAGCTTGATATGCATACTCATCGTCCCCATCATCAACTGCAGTCACTTTAACACACTTGAACACTGCTTGGGCTCGAACTTGGCCTGGAAATGGCTCTTTAAAGCTTGCATCTGTATGGATACTAATAATTCTTAATTTTAAAGAACGTGAAATTTCTTTGTCCAGAATGAATAAAATTGTAAAACAAGAATACCTTGGTGGCTGGAACTGGTGTCAAAGCTTCTAGGAGGGGTGTTGTTCGAAGTTGAAGTATGAGAAGCAGTAGTAGTTAAAGAAGTGCCAAGTCGAGGTTTTTTGGCGCCAGAAGTGGACTGAGAGGACCCGGCGGTGGCGGCAGTAGCAGACATGGCCAGCCGTTCACGACGGCGAGCAGCAGGAACCCAAGTGCTTTTCAAATGTGTAGCACAGTCATAACCTCTACTTCTACAACAAGTCCTACACCTTCGCCGGCTACAATCTTTTTTGGCTTGATTTCCACAGTCTTGACATGTGGTTGTTCCGGACGAAGAACCTCCAATTCCATTGCCACCACCGCTGCTACTTCCTCCGCGACCGGTCTGAAGTAGAATATTATGATCCTGAATCATGGGTTTCTTCGAATAAGCTGAAGTGTTTTGTACCTGCTGATTTTGCCACAGTTGCATCCCACTTCCACTGCGATTTCGTGTATTACTCAACAAGTCCTCATCTGTAGTACCCATATTTAGACAAGGGGCCGCCGTGAGGAGAGGAATCACACCGACGCCGATGGCAGCCGCCGCGTTAGATGAATTAATGCCATGAAGATCGAAGTTGATGGCAGTGGCAGCGGGAGCGGCAGCCTCCTGGTGGTGGTGGTGTTGCTGAGTATTATGATGAAAAGAAGCAGCAGGAGCAACTACGAAGAATTCCGGAGGTAGGCCGTAGTTAACATGCCTTGTAGTAGCAGATGAGGGCCACATTCCTCCACCAGAACCGGCAACGGTGCCGGTGTTGCTTGTGTTATCACCGGCGGTGGGTCCGGCATTAAATCCCAAAGAAAGGTCCCCAGCGGATGACGAAGATGAAGCCACCCAGTCCGCAAAGGCCCCAGAATCCGACTGTAGCCTCCTAGTAGTAGCCACAACTGCAAATTCTTGTAGTCCTACCCAAAATACTGACAATATTACACAATCTATACATACAACTAAATATACAGATGCAAAATTTATGTCTCTGTCAAGCACAAGACGGACTCTTCCTAAAGGTTTATTCTAAGAATAGGTGGGGTCTCTGTAATTCTTCCAGCAGAAGAAGATTTTCAACGACTCATACAGAACCCACACAGAGATAAGGAAAAAAAAAGATCTTGAACAAAGGGTATGACTTTATATATATATGCAATTACTTCTGTTAAGTTTCTGAGACAGAGAGCGATTGAAAGAGGGGGCAGGCTATTGAGCTTTTTCCTCTACTCCATATCACTGCTACTTACTGCTACTGTCGTCTTGGCTTTTTTGATGAAAAAAGTTTCACTGTGAGATGGACTTGTGACCATCCCTGCCAGTAAGTAGTTATAGCAGAATTACAGCAGAGAGAGAAAGAGAGAAATCAGAAGCAATAACACGCGAACGAAGGACCCCCCCCCACAGAGAAACGCCATCTTTTCTTCTGTATTTGGTGCCGACCTTTCTCCCTCGTCATCAAACACTTAGAACTTTTGCTCGTCTCTATATCTCACTCAAAAGAAAGTGAAAAACTGAGGTGGGTTCCTCGCAACCTCTCGCGTAGAGATAGGGACTGTGGGTTTGTGAATTGTGATTATTGGAAAGAGAATACAGAAAGAAAAAAGTATATGTGTGTGAGAGAGACTGAGAGAGAGAGTCTGTGTTTCTTGTAGGTTTTGTAATGTTTGGAAGCCCTAAAGTCACATGCCTCGCTTTAATTTGTATTATCTTTATGCTGCAAAATAATAAATTATAGCTTATAAGTATTAAGGTAATTATCCCCTCCAAAGAGAGATAAGGCCAACTTATATCGCTTTTTCCCCACTTGTAAAAATTAAAATCAAAATCAAAATTTAAATTTAAATTTAAATTAATTAATAATTAATTTTAACTACATATTTCATAAGATACACAATTTTTTAATTATACATTTTATCAACTTTTTTTCAAACTCTACTAAATATCTGATTTTATTCCCCCACCAAAAATAGACTAAATAGCCAATGTATTTGTAAATAAATTCACAAATTTGAGTTAAACCGTTATTAATTAAAAAATTCAAACTTAACCATCGTTTGAGTTAAAATCAATTCTAAGATACACTTTGATGGAAAAATACTATCGCATGATCAAAACTCAAAAGGAGTTGATGGGGCTTTATCTACTCGTACTATGAACCTCATATTGAGTTATTTTTGTCACGACTGCACATTATTCGCATTTGTCACATCTTTTTTATTTTTATTTTTTAGGTGGGTGTTTTATTAAGTCACGTGCAGTTTATATTAGGACTCAAGGTGCAATGAAGTTATAATTTCCCTATATTCAGAGAGGCCAGCATGATTGATTGTTAGAGGGAGAAAGTCAAGGGTAAGAAAAAATGGGGTACGAGTTCGTCTATATTGTAAGTTGATTGTTTTTGGTTTTTTGTAGAGGTAAGTTGAAAGAATAAGAAAAATATTGTATTAATTTTTCAGCGATTAGTTGGTATTGTCTACGAGACGGATACGGATACAGACATTTTGAGTTAGATATATATAATTTTACATCCGAAAGAAAATTTACACGGGTATGACTTTTTCGGATGTAAAGTTTAAAGTTTTTTATATCATATCCTATGTTAAATTTTCTAATAAAACGATATAAATTATATTGAGAAATTTGTATCACAAAAATAATAATAATTGATTTAAAAAAAAACAGATGAGTTAGACACCTTTTTTTAAGAAGCACGTTTGATGAATTTTTAATTATTTTTGATATTTGTTTAGACCATTCGATAAGTCTATAAAATAGCTCTCGAAACAAGTTTCGAGATGATATAAGCAATTTATGGATTCGACTAGCATGCGATCGTTGTAGAATTTTTAAATTCAACATGTTATCTAAATTCTCGAAATATTAGTTTGGAACAACTTACTTTGACAAGTTGTAATATTTGCTACGGTTGACCGTTTTATGCATCATTAACGATGTAGAAAATTAGATCGTGAGTATTTCAAAATGATATTAATATTTCGACTTCGTTTGTCACTCCATGATGATTTCGAAAATTGAGACAAAACATATAATTTATTTATTTTTTATTTTTTTAAAAAAAAGGGGCCCAAAGTTGGGGAGTCACATGACCCTTCATGCCACCCCTGTCGACGGGTTTGACGAACCATATTTAATTCATATATTCCTTTTATTTTGTGTAGTTTTTTAGTTTTCATTGCACCCCCGAATGATACTTTCTCAACATATTGAAGAGAAATAGGATCTATGTGATAGTGATGTATAAGGACCAGGATTCCATGTACAATTCTACTACCCAACATAGCTTAGGTTTGGTCTTCATTTTTTCAGTCCATTGTTCCTGAAATCATTTTTAACTACATATTTTCTAGAAAAATTAAATTTCACGATCAATAATTTTTACTTCTTTTTAATTACACGTTGTCCAAAAAAATATTTTTCACGAAATAATCTCAAAAATTCTTTACCAATTAGGGGCCATGTTTCAATTGAGGCTTCGTAAAAGAGTGCGTGGCACCGAGAAAAACCCCCCACAAATTGGAAAAAGAAAAAATATAAGAGCTTTTGTGCATTGTACATAGAGTGTTCTAGTCTTGTGGGTATAAGTTGAGAGCGAAGAAAATATTGTTTACTGAGATTTTTCGAGTTAATAAAATTCACTTCTCATGCGATCGTCCAAGTTTTTTTGAATCATGTTTAATTTCTATTTTTCTCTGTCGATTTTTCACTTCTTGTTTTTGTTGCGTTTCACGTTCATTGAACGTTCCGTGGGATTTTTTCTCTAGCAATCATCGACTATGCCAAAACACATTTAGCCCCCGTTTGTTTCTTATTTTTCATCCATAAAAATGAAAAATATGACTATTATTCATCACACCAAGCCATCAATTTTGAATTTCTATCTCTTGTGCGAGACTCAATAACAACTATATTTTTCATTCTCATTCTACAATAATGATAATCAAACGGACCCTTACATTAAAGCCCTAATAAATGAATATACAATTAATTAATAGCCAATATAATAAATTAATAACCTTGTTAAATGCATAACATAATAATTTTATTTTGTAGATAATATATAAAGTAATTGAACTCTCCTGAAAATATGCTTTTAAAGTTGATTGCTTTTTCTTTGACATCATTAATTTTTTGTAATGCACATACATATTTGTTTATTTTGTAGAAAGTATTTATTTAAGATTACGATGTCTGAAATGTTTCTTTTAAAAAATAATTAATAAACACAATTATCATCTAAATAACGACTTTTTTCGACATGTGTATTTAATACTCGTTTAATAAAATATAATTGAGTAGGCTATTCGATCTTCACACTCTTTTATTTATGACGATTCGAGATGTGCTCGACGTTCATCAAAATTTTATAGTATTGATTAATAATGACTTAGTGTGCGCGCGTATGTATATATATATATATATAATAGAACAATGTTTCTCGTGACACATGAAAAATAGGTAGGTTAAAATGTCAAGTCAGTTGGTGCAACCCACCACCAAACATTTATAACAAAATTTACACCATTAATCATGTGGATTTATAGATGTAGGCGTGGGGGGCAGGGGAGGACTTGAGATGGTGCAAAATTCCACTGAAAAGGGGCTACGGCCAAGTGTGATTTATCAATCATTTCAATCTTGACCTACAATTATTCTTTTTATATGGCTCTTGAAAGGACAATATTATTTTCCCATTTATTTCATATAATATTTAAGAAAATTAATTAAATTCAAATATTATTATTCATGAATATTTAATAAAGTTTGGTGCGACGACAAATCGACTCACACATTTTACGATCCAATTGAAATTGAGTTTTCATGGCTTTATTGTGCACTAGGGTTGTAGAAATGTAACTTTTGAAACAACCCTTAAAAAGTACGCATATCGACTAATCCTGTGTCACGGGTAAGTCAATCGTTTAGTTGTTGCATTTTCCATGTTTATTGTGATGTCGTGTTAATGCGTGCCGACTAAAAAAATTAAATGATCAGTATTTATCATGCCTTCTACTCACGATTATCATATCCACTTCAAAAATACTTGTTGAGAAGAAGGGCTTTCTTTATGTCAAAACTCCAATGTTGGTTTGTCTCAATTTCAATCCTCAACCCCACCTCGTAACCCCACGACCCTATCCTTACACTATGCGTCATTTTGTTGTTTTCCACTCACCATAATCTCTTTCTGGCCATCTCCTTGTGCGATAATATTATCTACATTAATCCACATTCTACTTGGAGCCCGTTCGACATGGTTGTCGAGACCTAAAAATTACTTTTGAAAAGAAATAATTAATTTTCAAACAAAAATTAAAATAACTTCTTCCAAAAACTCTTCTGCGGGAAGCAAAAACAAAAGTAAAAATCATAACAAATGGGCCCTTAGAATTCGTTTGACGTGATTTTTGTTTTTGCTTCATTTAAAAGAGTTTTTTGAGGGAGTTATCTTGATTTTTTATTTGGAAACTAAATTCTTAAACAACTTTCTATTCCGAAAATGTCTTTAAAGCAAGTCACATTGGATTAATTTTATAACATTCATTACAATTTAATATTAAATTCATTATACAATTTAATCCAATACGTGAAATATCATAATTGCTCTAATGCCCACGGTAGGCGTTTTGATAAACACTTGTTCGTGGTCTAAAATATTGATATTTGATATTTCTTCCGACGAAATATATTATAAATAGTTGTATTTTATGTTATATATGTAAGACTTGATGGTTGAATTAGGAATAGAAAGAAAGAAGCGAAAATTGATGAAAATGAAAAAATTCAAAGTTTGAGGACCAAATTGTAAATATTCAATAGTTAATTCAGACACAATATGATATTTTGAAGATTGCTGGGAGACGGTTGGATAGAATTGAAATTCAAAAAGGAATAGAATGTGATCAAAATATTATCAAAATCAATTACCAATCGCATAAGTTATATTCTAGATTTTTAGTCGAAAATTGAGATCAATTTTTGGCATAGTAAATGTGAGAGTTGAAAATATTCTATTTATATCAAAGTTGTATCTCTTTAAGTTAGTTTTTCAGTGCACTTTGAATTACCCCAATTAGATATTTGAAGAAAAAATTATAACCAAAATACTAATTACTTTGCATAGACAAAAAATTCTGTTCGCGAAGATAACTTTTCTTACTCGATTGGAACTCTTTTGAAAATCAATTTGAACGTAATTTTCAACCAATTTTCTACTCCTGCAAATACCTAATAGCAAAATATATAATGCGGGACCATTGATATACATCTCATAATCCATTATTCATCGATTATTATCATCAAATGAAGAGAATTTATATTTTTTGGGAAATAATTGAAGGGGAGTTGCGAGAATTCAATCAAGTGAAAATTCAAATTCGATTTTTGGGCAAAAAAGGAAGCGTAAGTGGAGATTCATCAAGAAACCATTGAAGAAATTCAAGATTTCAAGATTCAGAGCCTGTTTGGTACGGCTTAAAATCCAATTAAAATTGAAAATATGGTCGTTATTAGATATCACACGTCTAATAAAGTCAACAATAACGGCTATATTTTCAATTTTAATCTGATTTTAATCTCTACCACACACACCCTCTCAATTTCATATTCTCAATTAATAAAAAATTCGGATTATATCTTTTCACTTAAATATGATTTCTTATAATTTCGATATGTTATGCTAGTTTTATACATTGATAGAACGAGATGAACTATTATTTTGAATTTTTTAATATCAAGTAATTATTTTAACGAATAGTTTGTTTATTTTTTTGGATGTTTATTATTGTTTTCACCAATTTTTCAATTAATCAGTTACGGATGGAGATGATTTATTGAAATCTATTATCGAAAGAGATAATAGGTCTTTAACTAAAAACAATAAATACTGTGAAGTCTGGTATGGATGGAGATAGACCTTTATGATTTACATGTTTTCATTTGTGTTCTAGATCTTTTAATGTAGTTATCATATTCGCATCTTTCGTCGAGAGATGGAAAAATCACATGAGGGGAATATATTTAATAACTATCGAAAGAGGTTTTTAATTAAATTAGGAACATTGACCAACAAGATTGATTACAAATTGTCACTTTAATTTGTTGTGCTCAAATGGATTAATAAGGGGGATTCGACATCTTAGTAATACTTTCACGTATTTCAAATCAAACCAATTAAATAGCTTTCTAGTTTAATCGATAATTTAGATATTAGTATAGAAAACTCAAGATTTATTTGAACTCAATTGAATACTTAGTTTTTGTGGGTTCGACACTCTACACACTACCATATTACTTGTTTACGATCTTGTTCACTTGCGTAAAATCAAATTATCAAAATTGTGTGAAATATAAAAGCACGTCATAATTTTTTATACAATATAGCCCATGTTTGGTGAAAATTAAAATCATATTTTAATACAAATCAAAGTCACCAATTAATTTTAACCACATACTTTATAAGAAATACATAATTTTTAAATTACACATTTCATCAATTTTTATCAAAATCTATTAAAAAATTTATTTAAATACTCACCAAACAGGGGTATAATTTGATGCGCTAAACATATTATCAGATTAAACTCATATTCGGTATACATTAAAATTTTCATTTTCATTTTTCTACTCATTTTCAACCACGCATTTTAAAAAAAATCATCACATCAATAAATTTTCTTTTTTTTCAACTACATAATTTTCATCAATTTATTCTTCTAAATACATCATTTCAAAATAAAGCGGCTCTAACACACCCCAAATGATTCTGTGATCTCTGATCAAGTCACTATCATACATTAATTCTTACTGCCTTCCACCACCTTCGTCTTTGTAAAACAGTTGACTATTA
>CAIGRE010250382.1:0-13050 GCA_903798275.1 Fraxinus angustifolia subsp. syriaca | reverse complement strand
GCATATTTCATTTACCCATCTCCCTCTTATTATTAATCAAACATTATCTAATAAAATAATATTAGACATAAATTTTAAAAAAAAATCTTTTATTTTTAAGCACATATTCTCAAAAAATTATGAATCTTGACACAGTACTATTTATTAGTTAAAGTACAGTAAACTTTTCATATAATCTTTTCCTTTCATATCATATTATATAATTCATTATCTATATTTTTTATATAAAAATAACAAAATCCAAAAATTATTATTTCAAAATCAAATTCTTGAGAGGGGCCAAATGGGCGATTAGCACAAAGAATGGAACCAAGAATCAGAGTTCTTCCGAAAAAAGGGCACCAGCAGCAAATTTGACCATCGCAAACAGTAACCCCAAATGCATATTACTATCTCCAGCAAGAGGGCAACCGGCGAAAACTATTTCTGCTGAAGGCTTACGAAACACGAGGTCGATCAAACATCAAGGTTTATCAATTTGCATAAAAATGGATAGCGACGAAGAAGATTTTGTGTTTTACGGAACGCCCATAGAACGCGAAGAAGATGTCACCAGTCGAAAAAAGAAGGCCGTGGCCGGGGCCTCTGGTCAACTTCGAACACTTCCCCCATGGAAACAAGAGGTACAATTTTGAAATATCTGATTTCCTGCAGTTTTAAGTTAAATAATTGGTGGGCTGAGTGGAAAGTTGTTTTCCGTGCTGTTCGGAGTTTAATTAACGTAGGCTGGGGGATGCTGGGATTTCTGATTTAAATTTGAAGAAGATTTTGTGGCTAAAGTTGATTTCTGTATTGTGATTGTAGCTGTTATATACATTTGTGTATTATATCCTAATAGATAATTTGAAATTATTTTCTGAGTCATTATACTCTCCCTTTTGGTTAAAGTTTGCCTATGAATTACAATGAATTAAAATTTTAGCTTCAATATTCCGCTCCCTATTGATAATTGAATCAAAATAGTGAAAATGCTCAGTCTTGGGTGTTCTCTTACCGCCAACCTCTATTACCCCTCCTGGACTCCACAATTACTTCACGTGTACTCAAATTTCAACCCCCATTACCCCATTTACTCCGGCTTATGAATCCTTTCACATTTAGGTCTCAATAACTCTTATTCAGAACGATTCTCATTTTATTTTCATCCATTTTGAGGTGTTCCACAAGATGGCTTTGGCACGCCTCCATTCATGGCAGTCATCATACCAGAATCCTTATGCATCCATTGCTTTTTTCTCCCATGAATTTAGATCAGCTTTTGACATGACCATGGCAGAATTTCTACAGCAGAATCCCATAAGTTGCTTGTGTAATCTAGGGTGGAAAATAATCTCCTTCTCCATATCTGCCACAACACATCTTGGAAAAAAATAACGAATACTAGAGAACCAAGGATTGTAAGGCCCTAATGAAGGCCACTAAGAAGTTTGGAATTGATTGCCAAGAGAAGAAAATAGAAATAATGAAGATGGCAAGAATGCTACACAGCTTTGATAACATGAAGAATCGTAGGAGAAAGATTGAATTTTATGATCTTTTGCCGTAGAAGTTTCCAACTTTAGATAGAGTAAAAAAAGTTTACTTGATTTCTAGAATTTTCAACCTAAAGAATCTGGCTACTGTTTTAATAATTTGATGATTAAGGTAGTTTGTCATTGTACTTAAAATTATAATATTTGATTCTGCAGGTTACAGATGAAGAAGGGAGAAGGAGGTTCCATGGGGCATTCTCGGGTGGGTTTTCTGCTGGCTACTATAATACAGTTGGTTCCAAAGAAGGTGTACTCTCTCTCTCTCTGCATGCACATTTGCCCTTGTTTATATTCATGGGTAGAGATTGAACTTCTGGCAAAAAAATGCAGGATGGACTCCACGGACGTTTACATCATCTCGGAAAAATAGAGCTGAGGTTAAACAACAGAGTATCTATAGCTTCCTGGATGAGGATGAAAAAGTTGTATGTTCTTGAAGTATATCTTGCATTCTTGTGAAAATTTATATATTTTTCCTACATAACAGTATTTGTGCACATATTGGGACTTAAGCGGAGGTGTTATAATTTTATGCACACTAAACTATTGCGTGCATTTAATGGTCTAGGAACTGGAAGACCGTTCAGTGGGAATGTCCATGCAGTTCGATACATTTGGATTTACGGCTGCTGAGCTTGCTCGCAAACAAGCTGATAAAGAACAACAAAAGAGGTTTTTATCAACTGCTTATTTTACATATCCCTAATTCATTGTCAACTGAGGGTCTGTTAGAGTGCAGCAATTCCAATCCCTATTTTGCTCTTGATCTTATCATGTGGGAAACTATGGCTAAGATGTCTGAATCACCATGTAAATGGCTATAACATAGTTGCTAAACTATGATAACTCTGTTAATGATTCTTAAGGGTTGGTTTCCTTTCTCTCACCTCCTCTTTCGACATATGTCCGGCGTCAACTGGGGTTTGTATCATTTATTTGTTGTGTTTAAGATGCTGTCTGGTCCAATTATATGTATGCTAATACAGTCAATGTGGAATCCTTGAGCAGGCACAAATTCAACTTTGAATTTCCCCCCCGGATAAAATAAAAATTTGATATGAAATATAAAGTAAAAGAATAAATAGATTTATCTTGTTGTGGTACTGCTGTTTTGTGCCCTTTCAATCAACATGCTAATAGCATCTAGTTATTTGGTGGATGCATTATATGATCTTTAAACTTTTGCAGTATGAACTACTGCATTTTCCTTCTTCGTTTCTGTTTCATTCTCTGTGTGGTTTATGATTATGGTAATATGGTATTCAAGTTTATTTTGATGCCGAAGACTGGTGAGCACACATCTTTGTTGTAACTATTGAAGTCGAATATAGAACCTTTAGTTTTCTCTTCATTTGGTCTTTGTTCGTGGATTCTTTTTCCCATTGCTTCAATCATGTTAGTGGTGTAAATTCTTTGTTTTCATTGACATTTTTTTTTTCATTTGCTGCAGACCCTCTGCCATTCCTGGACCTGTTCCCGATGAACTAGTAGTTCCAACTACAGAATCTATAGGTTTATTTAAGATGTTCAAGTAAACTATTAATTTGTGCTTCTTGTGGTGATTGCATCTCAGAATTTTAGGTTTCTATGATCAGGTGTCAAATTACTGTTAAAGATGGGATGGCGGCATGGTCGGTCAATAAAGGATTCAAATAGTGATGCACTGTATGGTATGACTTTCTAGCACATGCTCTTCTATTTATCTGAAAACCGTATTACTCTGGTTCCAGTTCATGCATAATCTGGAAAGTGGGGAAAGTTCTTGGGAGATCTCAATTTACGATCATAGCTGCTGTCAATTGCAATTATATGATGTCAAACTAAGTTGGTTTTTGACCTGTCACCCTTGGGTAGGGTGAAGGTTATGGTGTCTTTAACTAAAGGAGCTCCTGGAATTTTGCTAGGCTATACCAAAAATTGTAACTGTTCCCTTTTATAAATACATACACACATGCGCACAATAACCATGAGAGAGAGGTACGGGCAGTATTTTATTTTTTTCGCATGCCATTATACATTTGGTGTTTCTCTTTGAGTTTGTCAGTTAAAAGTGAATCTCAGCTGTTGTTAGGCATAGAGAGTTGGGGATAAATGATTGAGACTTGGAGATGAACACACAGAATGATTCAGGAAAGGCTAAGGAGATTTTACCCTTTGCTGGAAAAAATTATTATTGATGTTTCTTCTTTACTTTGGTTCTTTTCTGTGATTGATGCATCTAGTCCTGATCTTTGTACTTTTTTTCCAGTTATTAATAATTCTCTTTTCTGCCTGTAAGAGGATTTTTCTCTTTATAATGTGGATCAATTTATTTCAATTATGTCTCCTCGTCCTTGTCATGGAACATCATTTCTGTGACTTCTCATCCTTAGTGACATGCCTTCCGTAAAATGGTTTCCCAAAGTATGTAATAATGGGCATATTCTCCTAGAATACAGAAAATTTTGTGCTCTTTTTATGGCTTTTCTGAAATTAACATGCGCATGGAGGTACTTTGGTGAATTGATCTGAAATTAATGGTATTATGATGGGCAAATATACTAACTCTCCTGAAAACTTTGATGTCAATATAAGTTTGTTCTTGTTATCTGAATTGAATCAGTAACCAATATGTCAGACAACATGCTCCTGACCGGAGTATCATAAAGACAATTGTATGAGTTAGTGTGCTGAGAAACTCTGCTTAGACACTGGCACATTGTTAAAAATGCACGAAACGTGAGATATAGGTTTCGCTCAGCAAAACATTGCAAGATATAACTTTTCTGACTTATCACCTAATAAATGACATTCTGTTAGGGCAACCATCTGCTGAAATAACATTTTTTTTTGTCTTTGATGAAGATACTCGCAGAGAAGCTAGAAAAGCTTTTCTGGCGCTTTCCTCAGACGATGCTCCATCACAGCTGGGTGAAGGGGGTACTGAAAGTGGCCATGATCTACCTACTGATGATGATAATCAGATCTCCAAAAGCACACCGGTTCACTTATTTACCTTCACATCAACATATATTAAAATTGATTTTTAATCTAAAGTTTTTCATAAATTAGAACTTTTAGTTTCCCTGTCCCATTTTTCTATTGTGGAGTGCTCTTGCTATACTGTACTTGTATATGATGGAGATTGATAAAGATATTTTATTAAATAACTGCCAAGTTTTATTTAATAGAATATCTTTTATCAATCTCCATCAGTATCTATTTTGCTAGAAAGAAAGAAGTCTGTCCTGGAAGAGACAAGCATAATTTCGTCACTCTTTATGATCTATGTTGCTTGTACTTGGGTGGGAGTTTCTCGGACGTGTGAATGGTCAAACTTTACAACATGATGATTCAATAAAAAATGTTTGGATATGGTGCCTCATAACTCATAATGAGAGGAAGCTATATTAGGACACCCATATTATATATTAGATAAATTTGACATTATAAAATATCTAGAAAAAGTATTAATAAGAAAGAATAAGAATATATATATGTTTACTGAAACTATGCTATGACAAAAAGATACCTATTTACTTTGTTAGTGAATCAAAGGCATTGTTTAGTATTTTGGACTTACATTGCGTTTCATGTATTTTGGACTTATATTGCGTTTCATACTCCCATATCTGTTTCTGAAACATGGGATACGTGTGAAGTGTCCTGTAATGCTGGGCTTGAGTACAGTATGGAACATATCCTCCAATTGTGAACTAATCAATTGAAATTCACGATCTATCACAAAAGAAAAGAAAATGAAACATCACATTTGAAGTCGTGTGACGACTTCTTCATGGAAATATCTAATTCTGGAATTAGTGAAAGATGGAACCTGATATCATAGGGAATGTTGTCAGACCAACAATCTTACTAGGCAGGGATATTGGTGGTTGCGAATATATTTCTCGATGTAAAAAAGTGCATTTGAATTGCAATCTCATCTGACCTGTCAATCTTTACTATTATGATAATAAATCTGTAACTGCTGCCTAAGACTTCTCCAATTTTGCTCTCTGATTAATTTGGTTTCCTTTTCAGGCTTTTGTTCTCAACCCAAAGCAGGACATGTATGGTCTAGGCTATGATCCGTTTAAGAATGCACCTGAATTTAGGGGTGTGTACCTTTCTGGTGTAAGATAATCACTTATTTTATTGTGAGCATTGCCTCGGGCATAATTATTTTTGTCTTTAATTTTAGAAATGAAAAGATTACGAAAATCTGGGAAGAGGGAGATGGATCTTCACAGGCCTCTTTCCATGAAAGGTAGTCTGTTATATTCTGCCGTAGTACATCTATTTCATTGTTCATTTTATATCTTGAAGTCTGCTAATTGTTTGTTGCATAATTTGATTGCATATGCTCTTTTAACATGTTCAATGTGTTAGCAGGGAAGGTTGCTCCTGGTTTTGGAATTGGCGCTCTTGAAGATCTGGATGCAGAAGATGAAGATATATATGCCTCAGGCTAGTAACTTTTCTATCTAGTCTTCATATTCTTAGTTCATTTTTTGTTTGTCAGCTCAATGGGACCATATGGAATCCAATTTGTACAATCTCTCTCACATTGAGTTCTATTGTAGAAACTTTGTGTCTGGCTCTGTAATATTTCTCCCTTCTATGATTTCTAATGGATGCAAGTCAACCAGTGGTACTATTGACATTGGTTTATTAAATAGCTTATTGTTGCAATTCTTTCCTTGGCTCTTTTTTCTCATTCTTTTATTTCTTCCCATATTTTGTAATATCTTCATCATGGGGAGATTGCAATTTATGAACTTCCTATATTTGCAGTAAGAATAGGAAGAATAAAGACACCTAGCCTTGTAGACTAAGTTCTAAGTGTTTCTTTCTCCTTTCATTTTTGTGAAGAAAATTTCCTTGTTCCTTTTCAAATGACAAACTGGAAGCTTATTGAAATCTTGTCCAATTATGAGTTAATTGTGGTGAAATGTGTTTGCACCAATGCAGTTCATTATATTTAGATATATGTGCTCGATCATTTATCCTATGTCATTTCTAGGTTATCTAAACAGAATATGTCCATTTGAATTGTCAAATATGTTTTTTGGAAGCAATCACTGGGTAATTATTTAGTCCCAAAAATTAAAAAACTAAACATCTCATTAAATTTGTTTGAATTACAGACATAGTCCAAAATCAAATAAATAGGTGCAATAGTTTTATTCGATATCATTTGCTCAAATTTGACTCCTATGTGCATTAGATTATTTCCCATGTGAGTTTATCAGACCCAAAGGCTTTATTTGAACTCTCCTTTCTTAAGAAAGTATTTCAGTTTTTTTTCTTTTCTTTTGGCTGGAGAAAGTTAACACTGCGGATCCTTATTGTTATGGTCGGTGTAGGTTCTTTAGATTGCCTGGCTTAGATGAAACTCGGTGACTTGGAAAAATCAGATTCATCTGGCTATTATGAGATTTTTAGCTTGGAAGTTGCTGGTTTTCCAAAATTTGGCAATCTAGATTGGGAATAATTTGGAATGTGGTTTGCATTAACCGAATTGAAAATTGGGTTGGTTGGGAGTGAGCCAGCAAATTCTGGACATGCAATTGTACTTCAAGCACGCAAGCCGTTTTGTGCTTGAATAATGTCATGTGAACGCTTCAGTTAGATTAAAGTTTTATGTGTTTTTTCTTTTGAATTCTGGATTTAGATTTATTATTTTTCATTATGTTACTACTATTTTCTGTTATAAGATTAAGTTCTTCCCTGTCTAGATATGGTTGTTTTCTTGCCGATATTGTTACTTATTTATTTTAATTTTCTCCTGATACACACACATTGTCATCTGTAAAATTCAAAAAAAATAAAATTGCAAGTAATACTTGTTTATGAAGATTAACTTTTCACCATAGATTGATGCTTAGAAAGAATCTTTGTAATGAATAAAGGGATGTGTTCATTGCTTGAAAGCATGTACATTTAAAGGTATCTCACCTTAAAATTCAACATTATGACTTTCTTGAAGTAGGGAATTTCATGTCAATGGTGTCCTTGCTAAAGGATACTTGGAATAAGTGTGGAAAACAATATTAGGATCAATAGAGAAATGGTGTCTAATCTAATGATCTGAATCGCTCATAATCTTCCACCCCTAGTGATACAGTGAACGGCCACAGATGAATCGGCCTCCACCAAAATGTCGAACAATCTAAGTCGACGAGCAAGTAAAATCCTATATACTGGATAACCCTAACTCAGCCTCCAGAATGAGACGAATCTCCATAATATGACGAGAATGTTCTAATGCAATGACCAGCCTAGTCCCGAATAATGTCCCCAACAGTAGCAAATTAATCCTTGACATATCTGTCGGTGTTTATCTTGTAAGATCTCACTGGTGGAGTACGTTAAATAACTAAAATAGAGGGAGCTGAGGGAGGGAGAGTCAAAGAAACGCCAAAAAGAGAGGTGATAACCATGTCTCCACACCGGTGAATAGGCTGGAATAAGTGACCCATATGAAGAAGTGAAATCATGCGGCAGGACTCCAAATGATCCAAATAAGCTCCACGCATATCCCATTATGCTTCGCATCATTCCGCACAAGCCATAAGAACCAAAACATCAATGGAGGAATGACAGTGCGAATGTGTTCCTTACGAAGCTGAAACCTGATTTTATTGGTACCTGAAAGCTATCTCCAAAATGATTCCATACTTGATCAGAGATGGCGATGTAGTGAAAATGTATGAACTAGTCTCGATCTCCAAATAACATTAGCATCTGGAGGTCAAATGTCAGCCAATCATTCTCTGAATGACCACGTCGATTGGTATCAAATTCTACCATAATCTCCATCTGAAGAAGGAGACTGTGGTAGGTATAATGGAACTCCACATCAGTCGATATGAATCCTGAGACTGTCGACTGGAACGGACTAACTGACATCTTTTTTCCCTAATTCCTCGTACTTGTTTGCTCGTTCAATATATCACTCTCAACCTGTCTTTCCTCACTCTAGGCAATGAGCTAACTTCCTTTCATCAAACAAAATGTCCTTGTACACCCTTCATTAACTTGCTTTAGGCTGCTAGCTGTTCTTTAATGGGGCCTCGAAGGAATAGTCCAACATTATAGAAGCGTAAGAGAAGGTTTTCAATCACATAGATCTTTCGACTTTTCATAGTTTTGCTTTTCAATGGTTCTTTTGTCTTGTTTTCTTTGGAGCATGCATGAGTATGGGAAGGGCAATCTTAATATAGAATCAAACTCCCCAAGTCTTTTTCTTTTTGGATCACTGTTACACATCACAAGTTGATTACCTTACGCTTGACGTGGGTACTGGAGATAAATAAATTGGAGAATATTTGAAGGTGTTGAGATTTATCTGTGAGAGATCAAAGGCATTTTCTGTTTTTCCTACTCTTTTGGAGTTCCCATTCTGTCCCTACTTGTGGGATGTTTGGATGAATCTTTCATTCAGTTTTTATAGCAGTCTGGTGTTTGTTATAATCCCTGTATGCTGGGGTTTTCTCATTTCATTCTTGACTTTGTTAGTAAATTTTTTTGAATCATGCAAAAACCAATTTTTTTTTCTTTTGTAACAGTGACATTGATCAACATTTTCAGTGTTTTACCTGATGGAATCGCTGGTTCTTTTATTTCTTTAGGTTATGACTTTGAAGAGACACATGTGCACGAAATAGAAGAGCCTTCAAGACCACATGTGGAGAACATGCTATTGTTAGAAGGAAGGGAACACGGTGTTCTGCGAGGTTTTAAAGCTGCTTCAAAATCCGACTCCATATCGGAGAGGTAATTGTTTATAGAAGCTTATTTTATTAAACTTGTGACTTGTATCTTCATCTGCTGTAGTTACAATATTTTTTTGATTGGAACTTGAAATTTTGATGTTTTAAAGTTCATTGCTTGGCTGTGATCAATTCCTAAGAATAATATGTAATGATCATTGGTTGGGTTGTGAAATAAGAGTGTGTATCCAAGGAATATTTGTTGGCTTGAAGAATTTGGGTTTCAGTGATTATTGGAAGTCACTCGATAGAAAGAATCTAGAAATCACACCCAGAATCCCTTAGGCATGACATCGAGGGTACAGAGAGGAGTGCATTCGACAGAACATTTTCATTGTGTTATACAATCTCAGAACCCGGCAAAGCTCCTAACACAAGCATCTGTCCTTATGTCAAACTTCAAACATTCCAGGGTTGCATATTTCTGTCACAAATTCTGCAATGTAAGATTCAAAAAACACGACTTGATCAAGTCTTGCTAGAAAATAAATCTTATTACAGAAATTCGTAATTTATTAAGATATGTTTGAATCTCAAAAATATTGAAAAATGTGAAGTCAAAGCTAAATGATCAAGACGGTGGAGTAAACTATGGCCTACTTTGATTATAGATTTTTGAAAATGGAGCCTGCAATATCCCATAAAATATTCAATGAATGTCGTACTTCTTAGCCTTTTAATCTCTCAATCTGTAGGATGTCCATGAGGGTGATTGGAGGTTCTAAAATCATAATTAATGCTAGTTTGTAAATTAACTTGTACTTGTCACATAATACCTATGTTTTCAAAATCGGACTGGACCAGACCGGACCGGTCGATTCAACTTGAAAAAGTGAGAATGGACGGGAAACCGATTCGGTTATTGCTTAAAACCACCCTAATTAGAACTTGAGAAAAAGCGTTCAAACCAACAGGTTAACCCATAAACCGGTTGACTCAGGGTTCGTTGGCTTTTTAGTTCGAAAAAAAAAAAAAGAAAAAGAAAAAGAAATTTCAATCTATAGTTTCTCCCTCAACTTTTTCTTTTATTGAATTTTGATGTGGGATTGCTATTACTAATCACAAAAGAAATACCCAGTACCTGATTTAAGCCTTCAACACGTAGGATTACTTTAAAACGTGATGTTATAATTTTATTTGAATAAATGTATAAATAAATCTAAAGCGCAAATAAACTATTTCTTCAATTTGATTTTTTAAAATTCCAATTTACTCTATATTTCTGATTTAATTTTATTAATGTACTAAAATGCTATATAAATATTCGATCCATCATCTATTGAAGCTTTTGCCATCTTTGTTAAAAGTGAATATAATGAAAATTAAATATAGCCAACTTTAATAAGTGCTTTCATCTATAAATATTAATTAATTTGAAAAATTAACTTATTTATCAAAATTTTTGTGCTATATTTATTTATTTTTGACAACTAATTCGACTCTTGACCTTCCTTTATTGAGTCAATTCTTGGAGGGTTTTTTAAACATAGCAGTTGCGTTGCACATACACTTCAACTAGAGTGGCTTGTTAATGTCTGACACCTATTGTGTTGAATACCGACACTCCTCTGGAATTCTACCATTGTCAATTTTGTTTCTTTGCGGTAGTTATATATAGTTTTAACTCGCGGTTATTATAATGTAACTAATAGGTACTCCTATTTTGAAGATCCTAGCAAGAAAAATTAATAATAAGTATAAAATTGAAGTTATACTATATAAATAAAGAATTTAATCAATATGTCGTGTTGGTGCATCATAGCTTAGCAGGATACACACATTTTTCCTTTGGGAGAACTCTATAGTGATTGTATTTCCCCGTCATAACAAATCTTCTTTTATTATTGTGAAAAATACCTTATTTTTTCCAGGGGCAGCTATCTATACTGATTGTATTCCGCTTTGTCATTTCATATCTTCATTTATTATTGTGACAAGTACCAAGATGAGTATGTTTTGTATTTTAGTTTAGTGGAAGTGATTCATTCTTATTGTGTCATTTGACCAGAATTAACTGGGAAATATGCTAGCTGTATATACTAGAATGGTGTTGAATAATATTAATCTTGCAAATGTAAAAGCAATGTGACTACTTGTGTTACTATTGCTTTTGTTCCTGCTCACGCTCTTAAGCCAATACTCAGAAACCTCTTATTGTGGCTTTCCAAAGTGGCGAGCAACATTCATTCAACCTATATAGGGAAATCCACGGAAAATGGATGCTTTTAGTACTATAGCATCTACAAATAAAAGGCAAAGGATGTTCTTTAAATAATCAGCGTCTAAGAAGAACGTAGGAAAAACATATTATAGAACTAACATTTTAGATACTACGTTCTCTTTGTCTACCAAATAATCTAATAAAAAAAAGGAAAATAGAACAAAATAATGGCAGAAATAGCCTATGGATCATAAAATATCCTGGAGACAAAACGATAGAAATAAGATCTAATTTGGGCAAACTGGTGTAGCATGAATTGTAACTTTCTTATCACCCATGATCATTATCTCCTTTATGTTTTTTTCCTCTTCTTCTTTTTTGGTCTTAATCTGATTCATGCCGTGTTAGCCCTCCTTGGATTGGAATACTTTTTTTTCCATATTTGTTTTCCTGTAACAAAATGTGGAATAATCAATTACTTTGTGTCACACCCCAAATTTTCATAAACACTGGAGTGTTACCAAAATTCAATTTTCTTTGTATTAAAAGCGGAACGATAAAATAATATTTTTTAAAAAAATTAACTGGAATATCCTTAAATTTAAACTAAACATGAAAATTGTATCTTTAAGTAAATAACATGTCTTTGATCGAATTAAACTAATTAATAATTTGAAGACTAAAAAAACTTAATGTTCTTATTTTTTCAATTCCTCTGGCAGTCCGCATCACCATCCCGCCACCATTCCAATTGACTTGAACTAAGCCGTAAAATTTTGTAAGAGGGTATTTTTAAAAATACCCAGTAAGATAAATGCAGTTTCCATACACAATTATGTAACAATAAAATAAATATTTCATACCACTCTTCTTTTGTGGAGTATATCGGTGACCAATCGACACACCCATCTTACGTCATCTTAAATTCCCATATGATCTCATATATCTTAATAAAAAATTCGAAGGCCCACTGACAATTCATGCATACATTACTGAATATAAAAAAAAAATAAAAAAACGAACAACTTGTACAAAAGTATCTTACCTTGATTTTGAAAGGATCGAAATAATATAATCTTGCATGTAAAATTTTTCCTATTATTTTTCTATACTTTTTCCTCTCCTCTCCTCTCTCTACCGGGGCTCTCTTTATTTTCTGTGGTGAAATAATGAGAATTCCTACAGTATTTATAGTTGAAATTCTCCATTGAATTCGTACGCAACTAGAATGGAAAAACAGTGTAATATAAGGAATTTGGATAAGAATTGATGTCAAATAATAGAATTATGATTACTAATAAACATTATCAAAATACAAAAAGATTATCATTATCAAAATCAACATTTATCATTTCTCACAAACATTGCGGAAGAAGAAATTGAATTGGATTATAAATTATTCAAAATTCTACTTATCCTTGTTTTCTTTCAATTGGGTCTAACCAAATGTGTTCTTATGCAAAACAACATTTTTCTCGAGTCAAAGACTTATAATTAATTACGAGTTACAAAAAGAGTCTATCGATATACAAAATCTCGCTCTTATCACTATCTAATTATTTGACCCAAAAATAATATTGATTTTAAAACCTATTTCATTTTA
>CAIGRE010250381.1:0-12833 GCA_903798275.1 Fraxinus angustifolia subsp. syriaca | reverse complement strand
AACCGACCCACGAACACCCCTAAAATGATATATTCAGTTAAATGTAGACTAGAAAACTCATTTAATTAGTCTAATATCACTTAAACGGGTGTTGTAACACTGCCGATGTTAAATAACATTAGTTTAATTGAAGTCAAATTTAAAGGTAATTACCCAGTTGAAATCAAATCAAAGTATAATTTTTCGATTCAAATCAAATTAAAGTATAATAAAATAAAATAAAATTTAATAATGATTACACTTGATAAAAGTATAATTATCGCAAGTAAAACTTTCCTGTAAAATCTGAAATGCAAATCAATTATCTGGGCACCTAAACTTTGTAACAATCAATCACCCGAATCAATCATACTATATATACATCATCTTCTACACTTTGCAACATGACAACATACCATTCTATAGTTTAAAAAATTAACAATTTTCCCTCCAATCATTTTTTAACAACACATCAAATGTCCTACTCGATGTACACTTCTAACGTTTTTGTTGTATCAATAACTCCAAATTCCAACTCCCTTTTTTGGGTAACATGTCAAATATGTGAATTAACAATTCCTCACGTAGAAGGGTGAAATTACCAGCATTGTTAAGAAACCCCCAAATTAAATAGTCACGAATTGCGGGAGGGCCGTGGCCGCCCGGGGCGGCAGCTGAATTGGAATTTTATTTTATTGGAAAAGAGTATCTTGGATGTTAAGGAGAAACAATATTAATTCTAGAAGGCAATGACAGCAGTGGCCACCCATATGCCTATGCACATGGATCCACCTACCCTTTCTCTTGAATATCAGGTAATGTTCTCTTTGTATTTCACTTTTTCGTTTTGAATTTATTTTGAGTGTCCATTTTAAAATTATTGAAAATATATTTTTTTATTATTTTGAAAAATTATTTTCAAAAATAAAAAATTAGAAAAATTGTTCTCTTCTTCCCAGTCTCTCTTTCTTCTTTCCCTCCTCTCCGTTGTCTCTCTCTCTCTCTCTCTCTCCTTCTTCCTCGCAAGGCCAACAGCTCCAAAGACGGGTTTCTTCTGCTGTTGGGTGTGACATCGTCTCTCTTTCTTCTTCCCCTCCTCTCTACTGTTGGTTGAATGCTGTGTCGTCGATTTCTTCTACTATTGGATGTGATGGTGGCAATGGTTTTGGGTCGCAACGGTTGTTTGGCTTTGGGTCGATTGTATGGTGTTGGGTGTGGCAGTGGTTTTGGGTCACCACCATCAAAAACCGCCTACTTCTTCGATTGTGGCAGTAGCGGTTGTTTTGGGTTGCGACGTCGCCAACGGTGGTTTTGGCTGCACCGGTGGTGTGATGCAGGTGGCAGTGGCAATAGTTTTTGTTAGTAGTAACTAAAAAAAGCCTAAATGCGTTTTGAAAAATTTTGTTTGATTTTAACTAAACACACCCAAAATGACATTTGGTTTTCTTTGTAAATTTTAAACTCGTTTTTAGAAATTCATTTTTGAGAATAGGTAAGTAAACGTATTTTTACTATTTTGAAAAATCGAAAACAAAAAAATGGGATGAAAACGAGAAAGAGAATCGCCCCTTATTCTCTACTTGCAAGCTAGAAAGACCGATTGCCTACTTAGGTCACCTTTGTTCTTCGTAAATGATATACTAGATTGATTTTTAAGACTATTTAGTGCATATTTGGTACACAAGGCAAGATACTACTGAATAATATAATTGACTTACTTTTCTTAATACATTCCCATATCATCTAATCCTCCGCTTGTTACATAATATAACACATGACATTGCAACATCTTAATTTAACCTTAAGTCTCACACACCTCGTCTGCGATATTCTGGCAAACTGTTAGGCAGCTACAGACGCAATGAACATGGGCCTTGGCATATCCTCATCTACCAAAACTTAGGAACTCGATCACAACCGGTGGAGACAATCGTCCCTATATTACTTTCAACAAGGACCATTTCAAAGGAAAAGGCTGGTCCCATAATTGGTAACCACAGTAGCATTGTTGTAATATTAAAAAAATATATATAATAATAATAATAATTGTCCGGAATTCCGGAACCGCAAAGAACTGAATCGAACCAAACTCGAACGGTTCCATAATTAAATTTAGACTCGACGGTTTCATTTAATAAATACCTGAAAATTTCAAGTCTGGTTCGATTCTTTTTACAGGACCGGACCATGCCCCCCTATGAAACGAAAAAAAAAAAAAATGGTGTCAAGGTAGAGAAGGGACCACGTGAATAATTGACACTCAGCAATAAGGAAAAAGTTGCAGAAAATCTTTTATTTTCAACAGTGAGAGCATAAAGATGGATTGACGCCATACAGATAAAAATTATTAACCAGCAAATGCAAAGAGGAAGTCTAGAACAGCCTAACAGGTATTGAAATGGCATCATAGATTCATATTATACCAGCTCTACCCCCTGAAGGAACAAATCTTAGCATATTTGCATATAGGAAGATACACGTAGGTCATTATAGACGGTGAGAAATGTCAACAATGGTTGAAACCAAATGGTTGGAGCTCAGTGAAGATGGAGACATTTATGGCAAAATGTCAAACACAATTCAACCAAATACCATCACTAGTACAGGATAATAACGAAAGGTGGCACCTACCCTTGAATAGTTCGATGTGTTTGAATTTTATTTCCATATCAAATAATCAATATTATGTCTTAAAACAATAATTTAAAATAAAAAAAATCTTCCACCATCCTGATTACTTCGTTCAGTGTTAACTGTTAGCCATGCATTGGATTTTGCTCGAAAAATCTCACCACAGTACTAAGCTGTGGTGCTTAAAGGGTATTTTGATCCGTCCCACGATAAGTTAAGGCTACAAGCTCAGTTTTGGAATACAATGTCGTGATTCTTTCATCAAGCGTCACGTTACACGTGAGAGGCAATATGGCATAATAGTTCCCATTGACAGAAATACAATATCTAGTCGTTTGGCATAACAGATCATGCAATGTGTAAGAAACGTAAGCATTCATGAGATTATTAGTCCACATCAATTATAGAAAAGAATTCCATTTTTGACAGAACGTTCAACGTTAAAAATATATCATATGTTCAACATTTTTAGACCCTCTTATTAAACTAACTATAATAAGAGCATTAGCCTCCAGTTGGTTGTCACCTCCGCCGTCCATTTATGGAAATATATATATATATAAGTTCTACCAAAATCTATATCATCTCACAAACCAACCTTGCAATATGACAAAATGTTTTTTTTTTGGTACAGAAAATATCACGTGCCCAAAAAGGTTAAAGGGAAGAATATTATATAGCAGGAACAAAATTTTGACAGACCACTGCCTATAAAAAAACTTATAATAATATAGGTAATTTATATTGTGGTCTTCAAGATTTAAATGTTTCTGATATGGAGCTATTCTTTTGTCACTATATGAATCAAATAAATTGTAGAACGTGTAAACTACGAAGCTGAATGCAAGTGCAACAATGTTGACCTCTTTTGTTATTGACTTCAAAGTCACCAACCAGTCAATTTGAACGTTAGCTCCAGCTACACAATGCACGAGGATAAGTTGGTACATAGACTGTATCATTTCCCTTTTTCTTTTTCTTTTTTATTCTAGCTACCTACCAAATCATATTTTTTGTGCTACACGCTGACCCAATTCATTTCGATTTCCCCAATTTTCGTCTTCATAATATTATACGTGAGGCTGACCCCACAAGGCCAAAATCATTAAATAAAAAATGAATATTATTTGCTCTAATCATATAGGCAAAATAATGTTAAAACCCTATTTGAACGAAACAAATCATCTTACGAAATTGCTCCACTATTATTTCACTGGAAGGGCAGGACACATTAACAACAGATCATCATATTAAAATGAAGTAAAATGGCCGTCTTAATTGATAATGAAGACTTCAAAGTGAAAGGAGGATTGATTACTTATATAAATCTATGAAAACGATAAAATATATAAGAGATCGACAAATATGAATGCCCCTGTTTGGGCTCTATTCTTCAAAAAATACATTTTTCTCAAAACTCATTTTCAACCACACATTCTCTCATTACATAATATCACACGTAAATATTTAGCTAATTCTATTTATGTATTATTTATAATGCAATTTTAGTGGTTTGAGTAGCTGAATAATAACTCTTATCACTCTAGACAATTGTCATCTTTAGTTTCTAGTGATTTTAACTATTCTCACTAAAAGACAATCAAAATCGATGTCCAAGAAGATGATAATCCAACTCTCATATATTAACAGGAAAAAAAAGAGTCTATTCCCAATAAATTTAAGATCACGACTCGTCTTTCACCACTCTGCTCAATCCTAGCGGAAAAATCCATCGAATCAAATATGTTTCAACTACATGTTAAAGATCCAATTCTCATATATATCAAGTTGAAGTAAAGGTTATGAAACATACGCAGAGCATTAACCAGCACGGAGAGTACAATCTTCAACTACTCATTCAAACGATAACCATTATGATAATCTGGTGAAGTGAGAATGAGGACACGCTATCGGTGACAAGTAGGAAATGTAAGACTAGCTCTACGGTTTATAGCCAATAGGCTACTATTTAGGAATGTGGGACTTGGTTTAGATCGGGATTAATTCAGTTAAGTAGACAGTCTTGCAGGTGTTTTTCTATAAGTTAACAATCCATAATAATTTTTTAAAAATAAATCCTGAACTGAATTTATTAACATATGTCATTACTATTTTCAATACTTAATGATTAATATTAGATCATTAAGTTGTTTCTTGGTACAAATTGTTAGAAGGAATTTCGAAGTGTGAGAATACACAAGTGCAAATGTTATATAGAAACACACAAACACATGTATGTGTATGCATTTGAATGCGAGTAGAAGTAAAAATATTATTGCCAATAGATGCATTATTCCTTCATACGATTAATTTCAGCTGTTCGACTGAATATTATGAACTTTCAATAACTTAAGATCAACATGAACATTTTCAGTAGAATCTAAATACAATTGTCAACATATGCTTAGTCCATATATTTTATATACAAAACATAGCTAATAAGTTGAAAGTGGGCAAATGGACATTTGTAAGGAAAAATACAAGTTCGAAGTTTTATGTAATTCTTATTTTCAATTATGCTGATAACAATATCTTTAAAACCAAACATGCTCTAAGTCATATATATGATCTTGATTTTTTCTATATGACATAGCATATTTATATAACTATGTAGACACCACCGATGTGCATAAGTGTAGGTTAGTTTACCTTGGTGCTGGTCCACAAGCAACCCACACTGAACTAGTCTCTGTATCGGATTGCTTTTCACATCAAGAAAGGGAAATAAATTGAGTCAAAATCTTGTTCATAGTTATGTAGAGCCTCTAAATTTACCTAATAAAAAGTTTTTAGGCTTAGCCAAACATTCTCTAAGTCGTATAATCTTGAATCTTTCTATATGACATAGCATATGTATATTACTATGTAGACACCACCGGGTGCATAGTTGTAGGTTAGTTTTTACCTCAGTGCTGTTTCATAAGCAACCCAAACTGCTCTAGTCTTTGCATCGAATTTCTGTTCACATCAAGAAAGGGAAATAAATTGACTCAAAATCTTGTTCATAGTTATGTAGAGCTTCTAAACTTGATAGAAATGTAAACAATTGTCAACCAGAGAACAAAATTTTAGGCTATTAATTTTGTCTGTGCGCCATACGGGCCACCACAAGAGGATAACAAAACAAATCGAATCAGCAATGTATTGTAGCTTTCGATCTTACGAACAAATAGAGCAAATATATTTTAATATCATTATCTAAAAACGATGGTGAGGCTAGAGAGGTCATTTCAAACCATTTCTTCCTAATTCAACCATTGAGGTGACATTTATGTTTCTCAAGGTCCCTTCTCTTCTCATGTTACTATCTTTGCACTTTTTACACTATTTTTAGGTATTATGTCTGTTGATTTTTCTGCCTGATCATGCAGAAGGAGGAGGCATAGCAAATAATATCATGAGACCAGAAATTCACTGCAGAACCTAAGAGCTTGAGTGGTTGGGTAAAACGAGAAAATTAATGTACATTGAGAATGTGCGGGTCAGAGATGAATGATTAACTGGGCACATTTTACATTGGACAAGAATGGGGCTGCTTCTGTCTTCTGAAAAGCCTCCCTCAGAATATTTTTGGGATCAGGAGCAGCAGAGAAACACATGGGATCATGAATTTAAATAATAATAACAGGGAAAATTTATATCTCAAAGATCAAAGAGTATATCTTAAAAAATCTACCCTAAACTTCAAAAACTTAGTGGTATTCCGGCAGTACTACCACAAAATCAACTTGGTGTGCGGACACTATTTTGCAACTATCTCCTGAACTTTAGGTCTCAAGCCAAAAAAAGACGAAGTTATTATGTGAATAATTAGCACAAAAATTCTGCCCTCTGAGTCTTAAAAAGATGGCTTAAAAATGTTTCGTGTTTTATTTATGACTGGTTGGCCAAATTTTAATATTAAATAATACAAATGATAAAAAAAATCTATCAAAGAAAATGTCATCCAAAAATATATATTAATAAAAATATACAAATTATAACATAATCGAAAGTCTGCCTCAAAATAATTGCCATTAAACAGGGCTCAGTATGAACACAACTAAAATCAGTGAGACGGTGCCTACAAAAAACTAGATATTTGCAAATACACACACACATATATATATTGAACAGGCTAAATGAAGGTGGTGGTGGTGGGGGGAACTATTTTGTTTCAGTCATATATTCCAAATATGAAATATCATGACATCTCATTAAGCCTTCATGGGGACAAAATAGAAGAAAAAACAAAAGCTATTCTCCCTCAAATTGAATTTAACATCTAAAAAGGCCTATTCAACCGCAATAAGCTAATACCATAAAATATTGTTCCAGCAAGAGAGGAGGATGTAACTTTTGCCAAAAATAAATAAAAAAGAAAAATCTGCAAGTGCAACAGCCAGTAGTTGACTTTAAAGGGACTGACTTTATAGCTAATTAGCTATGAAGCATCTTATAAATATGGGAAAACTAAAACGTCAATGAAAGGGAGAGATTCAGAAATTCAAATGGGCTGCTCTTAAAAATATTTAACCGCCTCAGGTACTCACCTTAATCTTGATTGGTCACTATTTGGTACACATTAAAATTTTCATTCTCATTCTTCTACTCATTTTCAACCACACAATTTTCAATAAAATAATAATTATCATCACATTAATAATTTTCTTGTTTTTCAATGTACTCACCTTAATCTTGATTGGTCACTATTTGGTACACATTAAATTTTTCATTTTCATTCTTCTACTCATTTTCAACCACACATTTTTCAATAAAATAATATTTTCTATCACATCAATAAATTTTCCTTCTTTTTCAACCACACATTCTCCATCAATCTACTATTTCAGAATACATGCTTCCAAAATAATGTGGGTCAAACACACCCTTGATGTAATTGCTTAACAAGCTGCCAAAGAGGCCTAATCACAATGGTAAGAAAAAGAAGGCAAAGGTCTTGACATGTAGAGATCTCATGCATGGCGCAAATATGTAGGTTTCCCCATTGCAAGTTGATTTTCATCTCACATTGTAATTATTTGGTGCTAATGGTTATTGTGCAATAAAAATGTATTCTGTGTTTTGTAAAAAAGACACATGGATGGATTATCATTATGTATTAACACCAGATATAGAAAAACAAAATCTAGTTCAATATGGTCTATTATAATTCTAAGGACATGGTTGTTTTGACTCGAGAAACATAGAAATGACTGAAAGGAGTGGCAGAAAAGGATCATGTATATTTTTTTTTATAATCGTGGATGTGTGGGCCAGCTTACGCGCACCTCGAGTAATCCCACGGGACCCTGAAGTTTACTGTCGGACACTCACCTTAGTGGTATTGAGGAGACTCGAACTAGTGACCATTGGAGAACAAACTCAATGTCTGGCCAATTGAGCAACCCCTCTAGGTAGAGATCGTGCATATGACCACAAACCTATTAGGATTAAGGCTTAGTTTCTTGTTCCACAAGCCACGCATGAAGAAACTCCATACATATGTTCATGAATACTATAAGAAGACAAAAGCTCAAAACTAAATCAAAAGAAAAGAGAAGAAAACATCTAAAATAAGATAAATCCACAAATATATCTCCCTGAAAACTTCATATGTATGAACATATCGAGTATAATCCTCATTTTCTTTGATGCCCAAAATATGCAAACCAACCACATTATCATAGAAATGCTCCACATTTACTCCTACCAAAATGCCAAAAGCATAAATTCTGTCTCATCCTTGGGAGAAACATTGCCTTATCGGAAGACATAAGTGAACGAAAGATAATTATCTAACTTTTTACACACTATAGAAAACATTTGCACTAGAAGTTGTGCAAGGCATCATCACCTGTAACACAAGCGTTTAATTCAGTAATGAGGGTGGTCAATCGGTCAAGAATCTCAGACTAATTTAATCTCACTTAGGCGAAATTGTGAACTACAACAGAGAAGAAAGACCTCAATAAGTGGCCCACCAGCAAACTTAAACCATTTATGTGCTGCAGGTCCATCTGACAAAAATCTAGGCTTATAAGATAAATAAATAAAATCCAAAATATTGCTGCAGTAAATAGATAAACTCAAGACTTTCTATGTTTAATAACTTGCAGTTTGGTTGTATGATGATTGATGAGTAAAAAATCATTGACTGTGCTCTGATTAGTTCTTATGTGGTTTCTTACTTGGATTCGACGTGCATTGTATTTGTGCTATCTTAATTATAATAGTTACTCTATTTGCCTTCTATTATTACTATAGTTGCTTTATTTTTTTGTTTACAACTATACAGGACTGTATATTAAACACTTTGAGCAAGTTTTAACTAGGCTTAAGAATAAGTAGAAGTCAATTTTATGTAATTGTCTTTTTCTAAGTTTGTTTGATGTAACTTTTTTCTTGTTTTCGTTTTTTAAAGTAAAAAGAGTTGCATATTTTGGATTAAATTTCGTATTATTGCAAAAATAAGTGACTTAATTATTTCCAGCTTCAATCAAGAAAAATTATATATCTTAAAACAAACTTCTTTGTTTGTAAGTAAATTTACTTATTAAGGAATTGGCGCTCTATCTGCTTCCACTCCACGTTCTGGATTCGCTTAGGAAGGTGAAATCAGCCCCCCTAGCCCACATTCTATCCCTAATTTTAAAAATGGAACAAAAACTAACCATTAATACTAATCAGCACAGAGACACACATCCAATCGTCAATAACATATAATGTATTATAAAGAAATTATGCTAAATGCATATTCACAAGTATAGTGAAAAAAACCTTCTATGCATTTCATAACACCTAGAGATTTTCGTTTTTCTATGTCGGTAGTAATCAACTGCTGACAGTGAGAGATGACCTCAGGCGAAAACAGAAACAAACAATGAAAACTCAAGCGATCACTTACAGAGAAAATGCGCGACAAAATCTGGCTCGTAGAGGCGAAACGCGGGCAAATGCAATTGCAGTGAAAATTGGAGCACTGAAATAATCGCCTTTGCAGGTTTTTAAATCAAAGTCGCATTCGAAGTTTTTATTGGGCCAGCTAAAACGTATTGTTGGATATTATGTGAAAGGGCTGACAGACCTTGGGCTGAACTTTGTTTGGTACTGTCTACCACCTTCAATTTCATTCTTTTGGACCGTTTAAAATCAGCAAAATATTTTGTAGAAATTACATCCAACCAGTTTTTTAAAGAAAAATTAGATCTAAAGTTTGTTTATACAAAAATCAGATATTAATTTAAAATTTTAATATTAATAATTATACTACAAAATTAAATTAGGATTTTGCTGTGTGTCCATAGGGTGTGATAAATGATACCATCATTTGTTCATTATGAACACTCTTGTGGATTTTGCTATGTACACATAGCACTTCTCATTAAATTAATATACATATACGTCGTTTGTCCATTATGAATACCCAATGTACATTGCTGTGTACACATAGCACTTCTCATCAAATTAATACATATAACCACTCAACCAAACCAACCATCCAAAACCATAATCATTTTTTTTCTATTCTCGTCTCCCTCTTTATATCTACCTTATCCCCTCTATCCTTCTGACATCTTCCTTCTCTCTACTGAAATTTTTTGTCAGAGATCACCGCAAATGACGTAGCTACGATGTCGTGTTGCTGCTGCACATTGCAACATTGTCGCTGAAATGCGACGTGAGCGGCTACTGTGTAATGAGCACAGTGACATCTACTGATCGCCACTGCAAGCAATGTATGTAGAGGATTTGGAGAAAACGTGATTGTAATTTGAGGATCTGGGGAAACTTGCTACTGCAGCAAGGAATGCCGGAGTTTTGTTTGTCTCGATATGGGGAAATCTGGTCACGGTTTGGTGCTGAAAATTTTGGGGTGAGTTTTGTTGGTTGTGTGCAAGGCGATGATGGTTGCGGTGGTGGTTGTGCAGGTTGTGAAGGCGGTGCTCCTGGGGTGGTAGTAATGTTGGTGGTGAAGGTTATTTTGGGGTAGGTTTCGTTGGTGGTGGTGCAAGTTATGGCGATGTTGGCGGTGCTCTGAGGTAGTGGTGACGTTGTCACTAATGGTTATTTTTTGAGGTGGGTTTTGTTGGTTATGTTAGCACTTCGTGGCGGTGGTGCAATGGTCGTGGTTGTGGTTGTGGTTGTGGTTGTGGTTGTGGTTATGGCGATGTCGGCGATTGGATTTGGTGGTGAGATGGAAAGAAAAGGGTTTGTTGCCAATTATTTGGTTAATTGTGACCAATAAAATAGATAATTGTGACCAATAAATAACATCATACCTAAAAAATGTGAGAATCCAAGTAAATTTGTAGTTGTGACTTACAATTTGGTAATTTGTAACCAATTAATTTAGTTCTTATTTGGTGCACATTTTGGAAGTAAGAATGTATTTTTACTTTTGATGTGAGGGGAATATGCAGTTGAAAAAAAATGGTTATTAATGTGTAGAAAATATTATTTTATTGAAAAATGTGTAATTGAAAATGAGTAGAAGAATGAGATTGAGAAAAATAATGTGGCTCAAACAAGAGCTTGAAAATTTGTGATCTAAATTTTTTTTTGATCAACTAACTTGATAATTTGTAACAGTCAAATAAGTTATGACTTGTAAAATGTGTGAGTTAAAATTGATAATGTGATCTATTAATTTGATAGTTTGTGATCGATAGGTATATTGTGACATATAATTTTTTTATTTGCAATCATAAAATAATTTGTGATCTATAATTTATTTATTTTTATCTGTAACCAGTTAATTCAACAATTTGTGACCAAATTGTATAATATTGTGATTTTGTTATATTTGATTAATAAAATATATTTTAATCAATTATTTCATGAATAAAATTTAATGATGTCTGATTTTTAAAATTTTAAAACTTGTTTCTTAATTTTGAAATGGATTATAATTACCCTATTATATACGAAGCTTTCCTTCCAAAATAACGAATGTCCGTCGCATTCTATAAATACATATTAATATAAAGGAAATTTAGAAAGAACAATAAAATGCAAGGAATATCTAAAACACATGAAACACCATCATCGAAATGCGAAGAAAGTTCAAAACTAGCTACTTAAGCACTTTCCATCAAATTATTTAAAAATAAATAAATTGGATCTATTTTAATTTTGCCGATGAAAATTTGAGAAGTAATCTTTGTTAGAGTATCTCCAAGAGGCTCATTTGGAGAGAGTCTATAAATTTAAAGAGTTAGAATTTTGAAGTACTCGAACAAACTCTTTATATTTAACACTTAATTTTACTACTTCCAACAAATATTTATTATTTTTCTTTATCTTTTATTTTAACTAATTTTTCTTTATATTATTTTATCGATTTCCTACATTGCAAATTGAAATTTTTTGGAGAGTCAATCTCACTCTCTAAATTAAAATGTTAATTTAAAGAGTTTCTTGGAGCATGATTTTAAACGTTGACTCTTTAAAATAGAGAGCATCTCATGCTTAAAGAGTCTTTTGGAGTTTTAGCATTTTATTTTAGAAAACAAAAGATAAAACCGAAAATCACTAGCAATCAAGAACCCTTTTCATCGCTTTCTAAACGAAAAATCTTGAAATTGAATATATTAATCACTCGTTCTATTACGTTCTTCATTAGCAACAATAACATGAAGGCTGTTAAATTTATGTCCTAAGTGAGAAATTATTATCAGACTCTAAACATGTAGGTTTAACAAACGTAGCATTATAACAATCTATTTAGCATCAACAATTATTGATTTAAATACAATTTTTCGTGATGAGGAACATTCTGTCGATAATACTCACTGTTTGATTCGTCTCAGAATCAGTGTTGCATTCAAAAAATAGAACACAAAGAGCAATCATAAAAATAAAAAACGGCAATCAAATGATTCAAACCCGAAGAACGAAAATAAACATTTTCCTTTATTTGTACTACATCTCGAAGAAAATAAAATTTCACAATTTCCTGTACTATCTTCCCCCAATGTAGCGTCAAGTCGACAAGGCACCAAATACTTGAGCTCAACCAAATAATGACCCTTTTTTTATGCCCTCATATCTTGAGGCTTTGATTCGTTTTAGACAAACTATTGGTCGAGTCGAAAACTATTTTTTTTCTTAGAAAAATGCGAGCAGCTTGTGGACGGCTCTACTCAGTCGATGAGGTACACGAGCCAAAGGACTGAAACGAGCATAATTTGTGGACATGTGTCGTCAAAAAAAAAAAAAAAAAACCAATTAAAAAAAAAAAA
>CAIGRE010250345.1:0-11907 GCA_903798275.1 Fraxinus angustifolia subsp. syriaca | reverse complement strand
GAGATTACATAAACAATTTGTAGATTTGATTAGCGTACAGTAGTCTGTGAATTTTTAAAGTTACCATGTTATCGAAATTCAAATTTATTGTGATTTTGCCCTTATTTGGTGAAAATTAAAATCAAATTTGTAATAAATTTTGATAAAAGTTAAAATATTTATGGATTCTATGAAATATATTATTAAAATTACCATTGCCACTGCGATGCCTACAGGAGGTGCACATCTTTGACACCCAATGAAAACCTGACTTTTCTCACTCATACAGTCAATCGCTGGCTTCGCAATGTTAAAACACCGCTAGAAAGATTGGAACAGTAACTTTCCATTTTCCAAGGTTTGGATTCATGTAATTTGCTTGTTTTTGAAAGTAAGTGAAAATACGCAATTTACTAACTAAGTTCGATTTTACGTGTGGAATTATATTAATTAAAGTAATAAGTTACTTTTAATTAGTTTCTAGATGGTTAAACAAATAATTCAATTATTTTAAGTTGAATTATCGCAATTTGTAATAAGAAAGCAATAAATAACACAAAATTTGATGATGGAGAAACCTAATTGGGTAAAAACCCCGGGACCAACCCAATTACCTCAACTATAGATAATATGAATTATAGTCCGTTTCCAGCCTAGCAAATTTTACTAGTTCACGCTACTGTAATTCCAGTAATCTCCAAGATCTGTCGTTTCTTCCGAACTCACAATCTGCTACCGCATATACTATCTAACAAATTTGCTAAACTTTCCGATCTACTTCATGTAGCTTCCAAAATCCGTTTTCTCCTTCCAACTTCCTGATCTTCTTCAATTATCTATTCCAAGTAGATTTCAAAAAATCTTCAATTCTTGTAATTGTGACTCACAGTTTATGTCATTGTGATTGTAATCATAATTCTGTGACACTTGTGATTAAGAAAATAATGTTTGATCAATTAATTTTATAATTAGTGATTGATAAATAAATTGCGACCTATAAAATTTATGATTTGTGACTACGATGTTCTATGATTGTAACTAATATGTAACTGTGGCCATAAATGATATAATATTGTGATCTTAATTTATTTAATTATCTATTTATGGTGTGTTTAAGCCACATTATTTTGAAAGAATGTATTATGGAACAGTAGATTGATAGAGAATGAGTAGTTGAAAAAGAATGAAAAGTTATTGATGTAATGTAAAATATGATTTTATTAAAGATTATGTGGTTGAAAATGAGTTGACGAATGAAAATGAAAATTTTAATGTGTACTAAACAGATACTTAGTTAATAAAATTAAATTATGACTTGATTTTTGAAATTGTGTCTTGCAATTACCTTATTTATGTATTGTTTCCAAATAATTCTAAATAATTAACCCCCGTAAATAAATGAAACTCAATCCAAACAAGTTGGCTCAACGATAGCAATCCTAATTAGATACATATTGATAAATTGTTGGTACGTATGACCCTCTCAAATAAAAATTGATCAGATTACCTAAAGGATAGGTAAGGTTCAAGTTCAATATATATTCCATTGAATCTTATGCTCAAGGTCGTAGCAGTCGCAAGTCTAATGGCCTGCTCCTCAATATATAGGTAATGTTCAAGGTCAAAACTTGTAGAAACGCTCACTATAGTTTTATGCGCTTTCACAAACATTCACTGAATGATTGTTATGATTTTAAATCAAACTTGAAGGACCAAAATACATGGAAATAGAAGTTTGATCACCTTCTTTTAAACAAGAATACACTATATTTTTATGTAAACTAAAATAAATAAAAATGCATTAAAAGTTAGGAAATCTATGCACAATCACATAAAAATATAGAAAAATATTTATATATCATATCTAAATTTATGGTCTTGTACGTATATAGGCAGAACGAGATTTAAAATATCACTTTTACAATTTCCATTTAATTTACTCCAAATGTGGCACTTAATAGCAATAAATTTGCAATTGAGGTGGTCAAGATTTTATGTCCGCTTGTTTTGGTCCTTTAAATTTGAATTAAAATTATAATGATCTTTTAGTGACCGTTTGTAAAATAAATTAAAATTTCAGTGACCGTTTCTGTAAGTTTTAAAGTTCAATGACCGTTTTGTAATTTTTAGGTACGTTCAGTGACCGTTTGTGAAATTAACCCCTAAAAATGGATTAAAATTCAATTCAAAATCAATATTTCATTTTAGAAAAAATAAATAACTACCAACCTTCAAAGACACTTTCAAATTTGACAAACTTATGAAATTATTTCAAAAATCAGGTGATATGAATTAAATTGATTAAAGTCACAATAACTTAGGCTTGCTTCTCTCCTGTGATATTCACGCTTGTCACTAAAAAAATGGATTAAAATTCAATTCCAAATCAATATTTAATTTTAGAAAAAATAAATAACTAACAACCTTCAAGGACACTTCAAATTTGACAAACTTATGAAATTATTTCAAAAATCACGTGATATTAATTACGTAGATTAAAGTCACAATAACTTAGAAAGATACAAAATGTGAGTTACAATTATAAATTTAACCATAAATCACCCATTTTTATATGTAACAACTTATTTATCGATCGTCAATTATCAAATTAATTGACCACAAATTAACAAATTAATTGACAATAATTTATTTATCGATCCTAAATTATTAAAATAATTGATTACAATTACCCAATTAACTGGTCCCAAATTTCCCTTCATTTCACCCACCTCACTCCACCAATGTTGGCCCCACCTCAACACCACCTCTAATGAACTACACTTCGAACTCCACTCCAATTCCAACCAACCACACTTGCACCACCACTGCACAATCCGTGCTATAGCATCGCCACCACCGCACAATCAGTGAACTTTGCTTAAAGTTTTGAAAATGTCACTGAACTTCAAAAACTTCCATACTAGTCACTGAACTTTACAAAATGTAATTACATTCATCATTTAAAAACTTTAAAAGTTTTCCCATTAGTCATTGAACTTCACAAAATGAAGTTTGATTCATCACTGAGTGATGGATGAGATTGTATTTTGTAAAGTGAAGTGACTAATGATGAAATTTTTGAAGTTCTATGACTCCATATAAGCCTTATGCAAAATTCAGCGATCAATCAAATAATTATCCTTTTGATTATTGAAGTGAAGAATTGAAAAATATATATATGGGTGTAATTTCCTCTTAAATGCATAACTTTTCAATTTCATATTTCATCAACTTTTATCAAAATTTACTAAAAGATTAATTTTTGTTTAAACCAAACATGAAATATATAAGATAAAATAAACTCTGCAATTTTCATATATATATAAAAAAATGTACATGTCTATTAATATCATTATTCAGCAACCATGATTAACAATCCACAAATTTCATTTATATTTTTCGTCACTATTCTATTTTTCTTTTTTCTTCCTAACTTTCCTTGTACATATTTGAAACCGATAGCAATAACAGTAGAAAGTCATTTAAAACTAATCAATTTTTTTTTTCATCGAACTTGTCCTTCTTGGAATGAACCCTCCCATCTGTTCCAGCAATCATAGTATACTTGTCTTTTCTAGTCAAATTTGTGCACTCAAACCCTAATGTTCCACCCATCACCCTTTGAATATAATTTGCAACTTCAATGGCAGATTTTCCACCCCTGCAAGTCAGTTCTGGAGGCAGTTGATCCAAGAAAGTGATCTCATAAACGGGTCTCGGGTTCATGAACACGAAATACGGATCCAAAAATTTGTACCCGCGGGCAGACGTCCCGTAGAAAACACTTTGTTTTGTGTTGATCGCCACTGGCACAATTCTATCAGTAAGTTCGGCAAAAAGTGCACTAAACCTTAGTAAAAATGGCTCTCTACAAGTTGTACCCTCGGGACATATTACTAGGTCACCTTCCTCGAGCAAACGTTTGATATTTTCCGCGTCTTTTTCTCTTTCTCTTGATAGTGCAACCGCTTTAATCGGTGAAATGAGTTCGGAGAATTTACTTATGCTATAAGTGACACAACTTATTTTCCGGCCTAGTGCGACTGCGGTGACAACCGGGTCGAGGACGGTGCGGTGGTTGCAGACGAAGAGAACGCCGCCTTTGCCGGCCGTGGGAGGCGGAGGAGGGGTGCCGTTAACAATGAGCTTAATTCCAAGAATCATATAGTTGTATCGAACAATTTTTTCTGGCAAGGGGATGTTTAAATAGACCCTAATGAGAGAGAGAATAATTCCAATTGGCATCCATAAGAAGGTCACAAGAGCCACTAGAGGTGTAGGTTTTTGTACTAAACGACCCTCATGAAAAATGACTGGGCGCAGAAGTTTGTTTCTTGGCAGTGCATCAGTTCTTGTTCTAGGAACCATGTATCCTTCCTGCAATTAACGTGGATAAATTAATTAATTATTTATAACTTATATATAGAAATAAATAAAATTCTCTCTTTTTTCACAATCTATAGGGAAAATTAAACTTTTAGTCATCTAACTATTATTCCAGTAGCAAGTTTGTCAAACTTTTTTAGTTTCACAAATCCCAAAAGGCAGAATGAGTTCAATTTTTTATAAAATTATCACGTGGCCCTCCACTTTCAACTTTACGAAGATAATTTTGCTTCTGACCCTAGACCGGCCGTTCAGAAATAGGTTGAGGACTGACTCCTCAACTTTTACCCACATATAGTCCATGTTTGGCCCCCATTTTATAAAATTTATTATTCTTCAAATTTATTTTTAATCACACATTTCATTGAATTCGCCATTTCTATCAACTTTTGAACCATGATTTTATAATTTTTATCAAAATTTATTAAAAAATTATGTTTTTAGTAAGCCAAAAGGGGACATAATCTTGGTCCGTTTGATAGGTGTGCAATGGATGGGTGGAGAGGGGGTCGATGAAGAAACGATACTCTTGTGGCAATCAAATTGAGGCAGAAAATGAAGCAGACTACCTCTGTTTTTACTTCCTTTCTGGGAAAAAAGTACAAAGTTAACTTAAAGTGTGACCTTTCATGAGATAGATATGTTGAGTGAAAAAAAAGTAAAAAATGGTTGGAAGTTAAAGATGCGTGTTGGATGTAAAGTACATGCCAACCCTTTGACGACTATAATATGCCCCCGTTTAATGACCATTATTTGAAAAAATTGAGTTTTGAATAACGAATTTTTAGATAATTCAGGTTTGAGTCACGTTATAATTTTTATTTTCATTTTCATTCTTCTACTCATTTTCAACCATGTATTCTTCAATAAAATATTATTTTTCATCATATCAATAACATTTCTTTCTTTTTCAACCACATATTCATCATCACATCACTCAAAAAATGCATTTTTTCCATTTTAATGTGCATCAAATATGGGTATAATGTGTGATTAAAAAGTAGGAAAAAATGTTAAATTTAAGTACAAAATATTTTATTATATAATTGAATGGTTGAAAATGAGTATAAAAATTAAATAATTTTGAAATAATGGTTATCGTTTAGGGGATATGATGTGACAGAATACATTCAATTAATAATTGACAAGAATAAGTGATGGAACAAAAGAAACAAAAGAAAAATAGAAGGACCATTGAGCACTTAACTAATTGTTCCCACCTACTTGTCATGCACGTAGATTAATTAATACACACAACAATCAATCTTTGAATTAAAAGTTCTTAACTCGTGATTTCGTTAATTTATGATTTCACGTGGTTTTTCGTATTTTTAATTCTAACATGTTTGAAAATTCGGTGAATTAATTCCCAAATAATGAAAGAATGAAGGCTCAAAATAGATAATGAAAATATAATTCTCACCAACCCTATCAGATTATAGAGAAATAATTACCTTGCATATGGACATGAAATCATGGTCAGTCTGTCTGTCCCCAAGACCTAAATCTGGTACATTTGCCCCGAATTCTTTTAAAATGGCCAATTTTTTGTCTTCTCCGACAAGAACACCTGGTTTTTGAACAAACCCTGTTGCACGTCCAGATTTTGTCACCTCTAACTCTGTCCCCAAGACCTTATCAGCCCCGAAATAATTCTTAACAAAATGTTCCACCATAATTCTAGGGCTTGCAGTGATTATATATCTTTTGCCAAAAGAATTGAACACCCTCCAAGTTTCAGGGTGCACATCTTCGGCATAGAATTTAGGCAAAACAGACCTGGAAACGAGCTCAATGTCACAGATTTTAAGCCCAGAAAAGGCAATGAAAATAAGTGTTTTAATGGCTAGTGATTCAGATACAAATATGTATACAAAATACACGAATGGAACCGACGCTAGAAGCACTAGTGCCCTCAACAGGCTACCTGCCTCTAGAGCCACCAGCATGTAGTAGGGAAAAGCACTTCTTGATATCAAAAGTGTGCCGTCTAGGTCACTTGCCACCGTCTGATTTGAACGCCCTTCAACGTCGCATTTTGTTATCGGTTCAAAATGCCGATGAGCACCCATTTTAGAGAGAAAGATGGAAATCTAGAAAGAGAAAGGTACAATGTGTGTGACCTAGTTACGTTACAAGAGGATCGAGGAGGGGTTTAAAAAGGAATGAGCAACATGAACATGATGAGAACTGACTTATAAAATGTGTGTATGTGTGGGCATATAAATATTACGTGGTTGAGAAAGAAAGAGAGAGTTGTATTTATTAATCTAAGTAAAACAAGATTGGCTGCTATGAAACTTAAAATTAAAGGAGTTGCGAAGAGTAGGGCTCAAAGTAGTTGAATGCCTACGTTAACATTCAATTAGCCTACTTTTTAGTTTTCGGATGCCACCCCTGCCCGCGCCATTATACTTTCAGCTTGCTTTTGTCTCATCAATGGCTTCACCTTAGCCAAATCTCTCTCTGCGTGTGAGAGTGTGTGCGCGCGACCAATTTTCTTCTAATTAAAGCATGACAAGTGATATAAAGTCAACATTTTATTCTAGGATCTAACATGTGTACACGTCAAAAGATAGGTTAATAACCCCAATGGTCACCGAACTTTGCAAAAAAAAAAAAAAATTCAAGGGATCACTGAACTTTAAAAACCACTCAAATCATTCATAAACTTATAAAAAGGTTTTCACGAGATCACTGAACTTTAAAAATCACTATATTCATCACTAAACTTTACAAAAAATTTCCACGGGGTCATTAAACTTTGCAAAAAGTTTTCCAGATGGTCACTTACAAATGAGGTGATTTTTAAAGTTCATTGACTCCGTGAAATTTTTTTACAAAGTTCAGTGATGATTTGAGTGATTTTTAAATATTTGTGATCCCGTGAAAAACTTTTGCAAAATTCAGTGACCATTGAGGTTATTAACCCGTCAAAAGATAGACAAGTTGATAGTCCATAACTTACCGTACATGACTTCATTGGATTGGTTCGAAGAGAGTTTTATCTTACCTACGTAGTAAGTTGATTCATAATTGACACATAGATATGTGCATGTACTTTCACATCTACAATTTCAACTAACACGTAGGTATATTTATTTTAAGGGTAAAATTTCACATTACTTCAATATGAAAACAAAATAAACATACGAGAGTTAGAGCCATCCATTTAAAGATGGCATTTAAAGAGAAACCCCAAAATTCAATTTGATATTAAATCCAAATAATTCTAAAAGAAATTTAATTTGTCTAAAACTTGAATGAGCAATCATATTACTAAGATTGTGTTTGATTGATTATATATTCCACGAAAAAAATGGTCATTTTTCTACCTAAATTCCTACTTTTTGGATGTCTGATTGACAATTTTTTTAATGAAAAATATTTCTCAAGTATAATATTGTTTAAGTTGAAAATTAAATAAATCATAAACATTTAATTAATAATTTTCATACAAACAAATTCTAGACAATTGAATTGTCTAAAATTTATTTTATTTCCCTACAAATTCTGCAAAGTCGCCATTATCTTAACAATAATTTGTGCAACACGAGGCCAAAGGGTCCCCTAGTCTGGTGGCAACTGTTTCTACTTCTACATAATATTATGAAGCCAAAAGAATGTCACTGTTCTGACATCTCATCACAAGTTGTTCTTCACACAATACGGATATGGCTAAAAATCAAAACTTCAGCAGGACACTGTGTGAATATTTCCAGTTTCCAATGGGTCCCTGATTCAATGCAACCAATCAAAATGCACATGATCAGCCCGATAGTTGGGTCTTTCGGTTCAAATTGTAAGTGGCTAGCCAACCAGCCGTTCAAGCCGAATGGAAGCTAGCTGGCTAAAAGCTGAGAGCTATAGCTGTTTAATGTTTTTCACTTTGCCTATGAAATAAGTTTCCAAGAGGTAGATGAACTCCACACTAACAACCATTACTCAAAGATTTCACCATTTTTTTTTTCTTGTTTGTGAAGAAAGAATTAACTTGAAAGCAATTAAACCCTCGAAATTGGATAAGTGGAAATTTTTTTTGTAGTTGGGGTTAGGAACTAATTATGTGGGCATGTCCATATAGTTTATTTTTCAGTCTCATAAGTTATCAATTCAAGTTGTTTGCTCGTTTAGACCATTTTCGTATTCTCTTTCTTATTGATTCAAGAGATAGTTATCCATATTCGAACCATGATAATATTTTAGAAAGTAGTCTTTTCATTCATAAAACATTTCTAATTCTTTGATCCAATCACAATTCATAGATATACACACACACTGAGAAACAGTGGACTGAGAAAATATGCTAGACTAGGGGTGGATGGGTAGGGGTCATGTATGCATTTAGGTAAGGTCAAATTCATCCAACGAAAATGAGTACACCATGTTTTTGAAATGGTCACCTCAAATACCCTATTCAACAGATAGATTTAACTTACTAATTATTCACCACAAATGCATTTTTAATGTTAAAAGACAAACATACCTTTCATTTCAAAATTAAAAAGTGGGATTTTTCCACCCGAACCCCAAACCCCCGAACCCAGAATCCTCATACCACCCGAACCCCAGACCATCCAGATCCCCAGACCTAGTTAACATATAGCATATCTGCTATGATTTCTTCGGCATAATAAAATAATTTGTTTGTTTAAATCTTTGAATATTAAAGGTTAAAACAAATTATCCATCAATATTATAAGCAAAAAAATTCGAATTTAACCAAATAATATAAAGAAACCTTAAATATGAAGATGGGTGAAAAAACCTTGAAGAATGACGATTGAGATGGAGATGGAGAAGGAGAAGATGAATAAACATTGAAGAACAAAAAATTGTAAGATTTTCAACAATCAAAATGGAGGTAAATTGGGTATTATCATTTTTAAATTTTTTTACTTTTTTTTTTTTTACTTAAATTTGGTCAAAGGTCATTGTGAAAAAAGTGGTCGGATCAACCGACCATCTACCACCATTTCCTTGAATGAGTACCCAACACTATGGATTTCCTTTGTTTGATGTCACTTGTTCTGAAATAACTATATTTTATAACTTACTTGTGCTATTCAACATAACTAAGTGTGATTGTGACATAGGGGAGACAGCAATTTAATTAATATCTCATGCATAGATCATGCACTCGAAATATAATTTAAGTTGTCAAAAGTTTGAGAATAACATCGTTCATATTTTAATAGAGTAGTTTCAATTTCAATCAGTCTAAATTTTCAGTAATTCTTTTTATTTTTCATCATACGAATTATAATCTTCATCTCTAAAAGGTGATAGAAAAAAATAAAGAATTTTTGCAATTATTAGTAGTATCTCAAAGTAACCGTTTCATATCCTAGAGGTCTTCAAGCCTCGATGAATGTATGTGTTAGATCACATTATTTGTTTAGTCTTGTTCTTATTATAAAATGCCTTTTTAATAAAAAAATTTAAATATTTTTTAAAATCAAATATTATTTTGAGACTCCAATCTTGTTCTAATGCATTTGAAACATAGTTTTTGTTTACGCTTAAATTAAAGTTGGCCGATCGGTTTTGATTCGGTCCGATTGATGAAAACCAGACTAAATTGAGTACCAAACACTTCTATGTACAGGAAAAAGGCACATTAATTAATACTTTAAATGCCACATTATCTGGTTGTATATGAAAAACGATATAGACTTTGGTGCATAAATTTTAGTTTTTGAGGCGCATATGGAATATCCTTACAGTCCCAACTGTTTCGACGGCTTCTGACTTAGGTTTCGGAGAGATGACTAATTGTCACCAAACAATTATGTGTGACCAACCTCAGTTAACTAACAATCTTAAATATGTTGAAACCTTCATTACTTCTAAACAACATGTCACTGTACGTATCTGTACACAAATTTTTATCCTATCACAACGTGAAATTTGGTGTCATTTTTCGTCGACTTACTTCAAAATTAAATGGGCCTTGGGGCAACTTGGGCTAAAGCTTAAGACAGGCTTGGCCAGCTTTTTTCAAATTTGACGGTCAAGCTCCCTGCTACTCGACCTACTTCCTTCCTTTCCAAAGATCTATTTACGAATGAAGTGTTGGACCACCGGTCCACCGGAAACGATTGTAACACCGGAACATTCTTATAATTTTTTTGTTCGACCGTGTGAATCTTAACAGAAAGGAAAACGAGAAGATAAGCACTAGAGTTTCAAAGAATTAAAGAGTTTAATCTTATGGAAGAAAATACTAAGGGTTTAAACATTCAAATAAGAAAATTATCTAAATTATACTAACTAAACAAGTTAAATAACAATACCACCCTTAGAGTAATATAAAATATAAGTACTACTTTATCAAAGTTCTGTTAGGTTTTTGTAGATTTTGTAATTGACAAATTTTGTGGACAAAATGACTTAATTTGATAGGATGTAAAAGTTCAAGGAATAATGTGCAATTTGTTCAAAAATTAGTTAGTACGTCTAGAGCTTCGACTTTGGAACAAGGAAGAAAACGGCGCTGATTTTCGCTAGACTATCACTAAGGGTTGACTCAAGTTACAAAAGCAGAAATATCGTCGCTAGATCGTCGTCCCTCTTTCGCTCAGCGACATGCTATCGCTCGACTGTCACAGGCCCTCGCTTGAGTGACAGTATTGTCCGAGAAATTTTTATTTCACGATTTCAAGGTTTTTACACGGTCTATTCGTTTCTTGACCTACCTATAAATATCAGAACTCACATGTACGTTTTTTTTTAATGTTGAACGATTGAGAGAGCTTTGTCAGAGAGAGTGATTCATTCATATCACATCATTTAACATTCATTCTTGTGAGATTATTTGGTTAGAAAAACATCGAGAGCATAATCCAAATACCAAATCATTATTTCCTATACATTTGGTCAGAGTTTTGAAGATCTAATGAAGTTGACAGGAGTTCTTGTCTGTGAAGAACGAGTCGTTCTTCGTGATCCACTAGTGATAGATGAATTCACAGGGTTTGAAGTGCTGCGGGGAGCAGATTCCATAGAGAGCTTTGGCAACTGTAGCTAAGAATTAGTGCAGGGGAGTACGGGATCCAGGGTAAGCTTTTAGGAGTGCAGTCGGGAAATCAGATAATACAGGTCGTCTAGTCTAATAAACTGTAAGTTGTTATATATATATATTCATTTATAGTGGATTGATTAGCAAAGTACTCGGAGTTTTTCCCAGTTAAGTTTCTCCGTGAACATCCCGGTGTTTGATTTACTGTTTTACTATTTATTATTTATTATACAATTGTGGTAATTCAACTTATGACAAATTGACATGTATGTTTAATCATCTAGTTAAGAATTAAAAGTGACTTGTTGCTATTTAATTCGATATATTTAAAATTTACATATTACACATATTCACCCCCTCTAGGTGTTGTTAAGATCGAACTTACGTTTCTCAAATTCAACATCATACGTCATTGTTAGCTCAAGAATAATTAACCAAGGGGGGGTGAATTGGTGTTTGGAACTTTTCCGACAATTAGTCTCAAAACTATTCAATATACAAGAAACAAATTCAAAGTGTAA
>CAIGRE010250342.1:0-11614 GCA_903798275.1 Fraxinus angustifolia subsp. syriaca | reverse complement strand
TATGAAATGACGAATATACCCCTTCTTTAAATAGAAAAGAAAAAAAACTAATTGCAACAACATGCCCTTTTTTTTAAAAGCATAAATAAGTCACAAACAAATTATTAAAAGGACAATTAATACATAATCTCACTATCTTTCACCGTTATTGCGAAAAGTCCATAACTTTCATGTTTTGACATTTTCACCCTTAATTACATATTTGATTGCACAAACCATCATTTATATCAAATTTCTCTATAAAAAGTTGTGAACAAATACACCCTCATATTTAAATAAAAAGAATATATTTTTTTAATTTCTAATTCTTTAATAATTTATTTGGGACTCGAGTGCATTTTTTTAATTTTTAAATAAATTTAATTAGGACTCGTTTGCACTTTTTTAAAAAATAATTTATTGGGGACTTGTTTGCACTTTTTAAAAATATTGGGAATAATTGCAATTAATTCTTTAGCTTTTTATTTAAATAGGGGTGTATATTCGTCATTGCATAACTTTTTATTGAGAAATTTGATGAAAATGGATAAAAATGATGGTTTACGCAATCAAATGTGTAATTGAGGGTGGAAATGACAAAAAAGAAATGAATGAAATTTCTTCGCAATAACGGTGAAAGATAAGGATATTATGTACTAATTACTCTTTTAATAATTTATTTGTGATTTATTTACGTTTTTTTTAAAAAAATTGAAATTGTGGTTGAATTAATTTCTTTTTCTTTTTATTTTATTTAAAGAGAATGGTATATTCGTTATTTCATAATTTTTAATTGAGAAAACAGGTGAAAAGAACATTTTGCGCAATAAAATGTGTAAATAAATGTGAAAATGTCAAACAATAAAAGGTATAGACGTTCTCCACAATAACAATGAAAAGTTGAGACGTTATGCGCTAATTACCCGTTTAGATAGTTACTTAACAGTTAGTTAACCACCGTTAGCTACGGATTTTAATTCAAATTTTACAATTTAGGGATTTAATTAATTTTTTTAGTTATTGTATGTTTATTTACAATTTAGGGATTTAAATTAAATTTTAATATAAATAAAATCAATGCTTAATTTTAATTATATATTTCATTGTCTCCTAACTTTTCAATAATCATTTTTATTAAAATTTATTAAAAAATTAATTTTAATCCCATCAAATTGGTTTAATTTTAAGTAAAAATATTTATTTTAATATTAATTTTTCGGTCGAGGCTAAAATTATAAATAATGAAATCGCCTATTTGACCTAATTCCCCTAAAATTCAGAAGGGGTTTGGGTTCCCTCGTTCATCCCCAATTCAAAAAACCAGATTCCCAAAAAGAAGAAAAATAAAGCAAAATTAAAATCAGTAATCATCGAAGCGTGAAAAAATGGCAGCCTCTTCACCGGTGAAAAGTAACAGTAGCGCCGCCGCCGCCGATGTGACCGTGTTACCTCAATCCTCCGGTATCAATGCTTCTCGGAATCTTCGCGGTTTAAATAAACCTAAGTGCATCAAGTGCGGCAACGTAGCTCGCTCCAGGTTCCTTAATTTTGCTCTTTATACCCTCATGTTCGCTTCGTGAGTTTGTGTGGTTTTTTCGTCTTTGTCGTTAGTGTATCGAACCAATGTTGTACTTCATGCTTTCTGAAGATGTACAGTACCTGGATTATCTTATCATTGTTTTGACTACTTTTAATTGGGGTTGGTTGGAGAATGCTTCTCCACGTCATACTTCCAAACTGTGAAACCCTAATTAGTTTTGACTGTTTAGACCTACTGCAAGCATAGAATGCAAACTGAACTGGTAACTACACTTATTTTGTGGTCAAGATGGATAATAGTGACGTTATGTCAATTTACTATGTTTTATGAAAGGAATTAGAATTTAAATGCTGAACATCATTAGATGGTAATTATTATTTGTAATTGTTGTGTGTCGTTAGTTCTTACTTTTTGGAATTTGATGCAAGTGGAAGGACTGATTTGCTAGCCCTGTTTGATTATAATTTGCTGAGACTGGGAACCAGTTACATATTACTTCTAAAATAGTGGTGAATTGAGCTCCCGTGCGACGTATATCTTAGTGCAAATATCTCTTAACCCGAAGATATTACGAGTATGAGTTTCAGTCATGTCCAGGCGCTGGAAGCAAGGAGCTCCTTATTTTTGGAATATCTGAAGTATATTTTGAGTGCCTTTGTTTTGTACAAAATATGGTTAGATCCTTTTACATCCTCAAATTTTGGAATAAGGTTTCAGTTTTGTGATGGTTAAAATGATAATTCTTTCAAAAGATCAAAGTTGCTAGTAAGAGCATGTTTGGCATAACTATGCTGATAAAGTTTACTTGTAACTTATAAGTGAACAAGGCAAGTTTAGAAATATATAACTTTTAAAATTTTCAAAACTAGAAATAAGTAAATTACTTATTATGATTCGAAGGAATTACTATTGGAATTATTAACTTGTTTACTTAAAAAGAATTTAATTTATAAAATTAACTTTTCTTATTTTTAAGCTTAGCCAAACATACTCTAAAAATGTCAAAATTGTAGTTTTTTCAGCGGTTCTGATGCAGTATGAGAAAAAGAGATATATTAGCTTCTTGATTTAATACTGAAATCAGGCATGTCTAACTCTTAAGTTAGGGGGGACAATTGCTGAACTATGAAACTGATTCATGTTCATAAATATATGTTTGTATATGAGAACAAAAGATGTATTAGTTTCCACTTTGTCAATTGAAGAATAAACGAGAAAAGGTTTACCCTGCTCTAAAGGTTGGATAAATGGGTGTACCATTGATTAATTGACGCATGAGCGTATAATTGGTTAATATATATAAGAAAAGAAAGGGGCGCAGAGAAGAGAAGAACCGGTGGCAAAAAAAAAATTAATTAATTTATTCATATAACCAAAGGTTGAATATTGTAATCAATAAGCACTCTATTTATAGAGCAAAGAAACTGAAAAAAATTAAAATCAAACGAATTTCTAACAAACTAAAATTTTATTGAAATACTTGAAGTAAACTAATCTAATCTAATCTAATCTAAATAAACATATTTTAAATAAAACTCTATTATTTTCCTAATTAACTTGTTACTCTATCTCCATCACTAATATTAGCCATTAAATTTGACACATTGTGATATAGTGAACACGAGAATGTAGAGCAGAGATAGAAGAGAGAACGACGAAGAAGAGTGGCCTAAAAGAGAGAACAAGAGGAATTGGGGGAGGGAAATTCAATATATATCAACAATCAATAGTCTATCTAAAACTTAATGAAAGAATCCTAAGTATTTAATAAGGAAAACTACCTAGCTAAAATAATGAAAAAAATACTCAATTTAAAACTAGTAATTATGGAATGAAAAGGGAAAAAAAAGGGAAAATCTTTTTAATAAATCATAGCATACAATTATTCTTTTTCCTAAAAGGCGTGCCTAGATTATGGTTAGTCTTCAAGAATATCCATAAGGATCCTGTCAAAATGTCTTCGTGAACTTATTTGTGGAAACTCATGAAACACAAGCACTCCTTGCTTGGAGTGTGTGCTTGACATGTATTAGGCATTTGTGTGAGAGGCACTTAGTAAGTCATATTTCTTTATATTTTAACATTTTCGACGCTCGAGAAACACTTCCCCAACACGTCTAGGACATGTCAAGCCTTGTATTTTAAATTTTGGGAATGAATTTGGACATATGTTTAGCTATTGAAACATTTGTGTAAAGAAATCATAATAATGAGAAAAAATTCTATGAACTTAAAGTTGAATTTGTATTATGTCTACAATATGCATTTCTTCTTTCGTCGACACTAGTAATAAATAGCATAGCGAAATCTTGATACGAGAAATAGCTACGTCTCTTATTCAAAAAATTTTACCTTAAGAATTAAAAATTAAAGCTTAGAAGGTATTAATGTTATTATGTAATTAAAGCACAAAAGTAAAGATATCATTAGAAATATATAGCACCTATTTGAGCCTCATTTTTTGCTAAGAATGTATTTCAGAATAGTAAATTAATGGAGAATGTGTGGTTAAAAAATAAGAAAATTTTTTAGATTTGCATGTAATATTATTTTATTGAAAAATATATGGTTGAAAAAAAAAGAGAAAAATGTATTTTTGGTAATAATGGGGATCAAACAAGGTAATGTATAGAAATTTCATCTGCGTATCCGTGTTTATGAAGAGATACGAGTTGGGTAAAAATTAGGGATGATAAAAAATCCCGATCTACTTGCAATTTGAGGAGCCCCACCCAAAAGTGGTGGGAATACCTCTCCTGGTGGGATATCAGGGCTCTACACAATTTCGATGCAGGGACGAGTATTGATTGCCCTGTCCATTTAGTATTATTTAAAATGAAAAACTAAATTTCAAAGTAAAATAAATCATATATATATATATATATGGACGGGCACAAAATGGCCGACCTACCTCACTGCCTTCCTTAGTAGAAATAATTCGTAATTACAAATGTTTTGAAACTGGGCCCAAGAATCGGTCTTGAAAATATAAAGGGTCAAGGTAAAAAGGTTCAACTGGAGTTGAACTTGGGTCGATTCGGTGGTAAAATATAATAAAAGAAATATAAACATATGTATTGTAAAATAATATAACAGCGGCATATAAGTAAATTTTCTCACAAAAATAAAAATCCATATTTGTTAATATAAAACTAATTATGTAAATCATGTATACACCTCAACAATTAGCACAAACATTTATTATTTGCTTGTGCTTGTACTTGGTCAAAAGTTTACTTCCCCCGTCAGATAATGATTGTTGGGATGAGAGAGAAGATGCTTTATCAAAAGGTTTCGGTGAATGATGAGAAAAGTCAACTAGATTGGCAGAGAAAACAGCTAGTCCCGTGCACTTAATAAAGATGTTTTTAAATAATATATGTAAGAATTGGCAAACCCATGGTCGGTTTATCAGTTCAAGGTTACCTGGCCGGTTTACAGGTTATTTCACCAATTTTGTAATAAGCAGTGACTATAATGTAACCTGACTGGATCGTGGTCTGGTTCCCGGTTGAATCGGCTTGTCCGATCCGGTCTAGTTTTAACAACATTGGTAATCACCCTATAAAGAAGTAAAATAACACGTACATGTTTTAAGAGATTTTGTTAAGATATGCACCCAACTTGTATTTCTTCAAATTTGAAGCTTTCGTTCTCACAATATTGTGTGGAGTGTGTGCTTAAAAAGGTTGGATTTGACATTTACTACAAGGCCAGTCTTGGAGCAAATTGAATGAAGCCCATATTTGTTACATCTCTAAAATTTTTCTGTGCTCATTGGCCATTCAATCCGCTTTGAGTTCCACCATGAAGTCCTTAGGCCAACTTTATAAGAGATTTTTTAAAGCGGTTCTGCATCAACAGCCCGTACCACTTTGCTTTCTGGGCACTTGAAGTTTCCTTCTTTTTATCAGACATTGAGTTTCTTTTTAAAAAAATTGTATTAGTCCTTACATTTTGCAAATCTGTAAGTGGCCTCTCTTTTCCCTGTTTTTTGTATCTAATATGCTTCAATTGCTTGTTTTTTATTGTCCAAGCCTTAAAAAGATTTCTCAGGAGGTTATTGCATTAGAAGGAAGAAAGGGGGAAAAGACAGATGTAGTTTCATTGCATGGGAGGCTGGCTTCTTTCTGTGATCGAGTAGTTGAATACGAAAACAAGAGAGGGAGGCTGGGATTCTACATGATACGATATGACTAGAACACTTGTGGTTAAAATCGTGTGAATGTTTTATTTAGAAAATGCTTATGATAAAAGAGTTATTTCCTTCTCTGTGTCGTCCTATATCAGATGAATAGAAAAGTGAAGGTTTAGGAGAATGTCCCACCATCTACTTTCCTTGTGTATAAGGATAGTCGATTCTTCCTCCCAATTCCCATATATTCCTTGAAAGTTGAAAAAAATGTAACCTTCTGCTCACGTGTTTATTGAACAAGTTTTGAGTGCTTAAATCTGTCCATCTAGAGAAAAGCACAATAACATCTGAAGGAAGATAGATATGATATATTGGTTATGCAAAACTTTCCTGCAAACATAATTTAGGCAATCATGAAAAAGGAATTGTTATAACATGCCTTGACCTTTGGACATCAGTTGTTGGTTCAAGTTTGTCACATCTGATTATTGAGGATTTCTAGTCTTGATATCATGCCAGAGAAAATGAGTTATTAAATGCCACTATCCCGCTGTGCCACTCACTCACTCAGAGGGATGGGGAGAAAAATGAACCATTTACATTTTAAGCTATTGAAGGGTTGAAAATAATCTATTTGAGAAGGCGCACTTTGATACAAGAAGCTAATAGAATTCCTTGACAGAACGGAAGTCCACTTGAATAAACTTCAGAACTTTGTATGGGTTGCCATAAATTTTATAGAATCCAGGATATGACTGGTATTCCTTTATGCACTACATTCTTTTGACAAATTTGTTTAGATTAGTTTTATCATTAGTGTTTCCAATTGTTGTGAGTGGACTGAGCAAGGATAATGATAGTAGTAGAGTGTTGGAACTGGGCCCAGTTCTCTTTTGGATCAGCCTGTGTGCAGACTAAGAGACAACTCCTCAGTTGAAGGCTTTTTTCAATCTTGATTCACTTCTATATGGATTTTCTTGCAGAGTTCTTTTTTCTTTCTCTTTAGGCTTCTCCTCGAGATTCTGAGAAACATAATTTTAAGATTGAGGTTAGATTATATGATGATATTTCATGTGCATTAGCATTTAGTGTAACCTAAGCAATCAACCACTGTTTCTCATTTCAGCCTGCGGACGAAGCTATCTTTTCCTTTCAGACAAGGAAAATTTCTTCTCAATTTTCTGGTGCTTCTGCAATTATTTATCATCGCATCTGGTTGAAAATAAAAATTAACAAAACATTAAATACTGCAGTCCCTTTTATAGATTCTAGATGTTAAACACCTTTTGTTTCTTTGACAAATCATTAATGGCAGCTGCTACTGATTTCCATTAATAGTAATAGTGGGTCCTTTGAAGACGTGGTCGACATTTTGGAGTGATACTGAATCGTGCTGCATGATATCAGCTGATAATTGCCTTGATCCAATGTTAACCAATTGTTAATTTAGTGTGTCCAAGTTTATATTTTTCATGTTCTGTCTTTGATGAGTTTAATTTAATATGCAGGTGTCCATACCAGTCGTGCAAGAATTGCTGCGCAAAAGCTCAAAATCCATGTCATATACACGGTACGCCGAATTGACCCTAGATAGTGGTTAAGATATAAGAATTTCTGGATAGTCTGCATGTTGGAGAAATGTGTATACGACCGAACTCTCCAAGCCCATGTAGATACAGATAAGGGAAGAAGTTATAGATATGGATATACTAAGATGGGATATCTGAGGAAATGCAACAGGCAAAATTCTAGAGTAAAGACACTTTTCTCTGCTGTAAAAGGATGTTGATCAGCAGATATAGCTGGAAGTCCGTTTATGGATATCTTGTGTGCCTTGTAATCTGTCCTGGATGAACTCCCATGAGAAGTGAAATTTTAAGAAGACAATTGGTGACTTGTGAAACTGACCAAAATTAAGCAGGAAGTTATATGCACTTCCACCTATAGGTTCACAAGCCTATAATAATATAGGTTTGAAAACGTATAATAATAACTTGAAACATTTTTACAATTCCAATTTGTACATGCATCACTAAAATGAACAAACACAAGAACATGTGTTAGTTTTCTATTTGCAAGAACTATAAACATTATCACCTTTTTAAGTCAAAATTATCACTGACAATTGTGATTACTGCAGTTTTGAAAGGCAGCTCTTCTTTTCCGGACAAGTCACCATCTTCCAGCTCTCCCATATTTGACCAGCAATCAACTGAAGCATCTCATTCAGGGTAAGTTGTAAGCACTAACTATCCCAGATATAAATCCGTCTGAAATGCCTTGTATGCTGTACATTTCTTGGTACTTTCCATATGCGGTTATTGCTTCTCTTTAGCCATTTATTTACTCGTGTTATATGAATCCTGAAACTGTTTAATTTAATGTACTTTTCAAATTTGTTATACTTATTATTGCTCTTGTTGTTTCTCCTGTGGGCCTGTTTGACTTTCTGTTTTTAATTCCGAGTTACTGCATTCCAAGTTTGGTGAGCAACCTCTTCAAAGTTCAGGTGGTCCATTTGTCTGATATTGGCTACCTTATATTGCAGGAACTCCAACAGACTTCGCCAACTTTCTAGCAACTTTGCACAATTTAACAATTTGCTAACTCCACTTCGATCTAGGAAGCCATTGACAAGAAAGGTAGAGATACATATTTTTCACTGCTTTTTATTTGTGGGTAAAAATTGGTTTCTTTATTTGGAGATTTTTGTCAGGATGCACAAGTTATAAACGAATGGAGGTTCTTAAAGATGAAGGAATTCAAGGACAGAAACATTGAAGCAGAACATGAATCTTTTGATCGCTACATACAAAATATACACTTATTGGAAGAGGTTTTCTCTGTTAATTACCCACATGATCAGCAGACAGTAAGTTCGTCTGCTGCAGAAAACGTTGAGAAGATGGTGCAGGGGTTGAAGTTGAAGCTCAGATCAAATCCAGCAAGAACTGAAAACTTAAGAAAGAGGATCCAATACATTGTTGATCAAGGATTGAAGAAGCTTAGAAAGTTCGATCAAAATGATGGTGCTAGTGAAATTAGTGATCCTGAAGAAGTTGGGAGGATATCTAAAAAGATCAAATCTTCTCAGGCAGAGAGGGCTTTAGCTTTAAGTGATCTTATCGATAAATTAAACAAAGCCCAAAATGACGAAGATCTGAAAGCCTGTTGGGAGATGGCATCCCAGTTGTTTAGTTGGCATTCTAAGAAACATCAGACGGAACAAAGTGATCCCGAGAATTTGTCACCCAAAAGGCAATCCATTGATTTTCCATCAAAGGGGGTTAGTCCAGCCACAATCGATCAAGAAGACCTTTGTCAAATTGATGCACATTTTTCTTCCCTCGAGGAGATAGAAGATTTATAGGTTGGTCAGCTTTTCTTTTTAGTCGATAGGTATTAAAATTTTCAAGACTTGTAGTCATGTTATGGTTTACAATACTAAGTTGAATGGAGTTATGTAACAGTAACTGTCATTATCACAAACTGAAGTTTCCGTTGGGTACTCGTTCTTAGCGATGTCAGTTTGAATCGAGAAACCCAAGACCTGTCCTGCCCCGCTTGTGTTGTAATAACTTTCCATATAATTTATCTGAAACAGTAGTTGTGGAGGTAGAGTTGTTATACAAACTATCGAACCAAGATTTACAGTAAACTCTAAATAACAATAGAATGATATGAAAAACAAGTTTCCTCTGCTCAATTTACAGATGCACTTCCAAAGGCATGAAAGTTAAGTGAATATCAAAAGGGGTTGAGACTCAAAAGTGTACCCGTCTTTTGATCACACAAGCCTTATCTTGGATCGTACAGCACTCCTTTATTGATTAAAGGAAGCCACAAGTATCATTCAAAGTACTCTCTCTCAAAACATGCTCAGTGTTCAGATTTCATGAAAATAATCAGAATAATCGGCTTCCAACCAAAGGTTCGGAAAATGGAAACCAACCTAAACGGAAGAACTCTGATTATGACCTAATAGGGCAACCACCAAGGGTTATATTTATACCCTTATTACCAACCATTGATCTACTATCTTGATCCAACATTCCAGGGGTTTCTCAAGTGATCAAAGGTAAAAGCGTTGAGTTGCAACCCCAAAGGCGCATAACTTCAAAACACGACTTCATGCAGTGGATCTGGGTTTGAGCCAGCCAAGTTATTGGTCAGTTGCAAGAAAATAGAGATCGGGTCTCAGCCTATTATCATCATCGCCCCAAAAAGAGAAAGTTGGCTTTGCAGCCCAACAAATCTTCATATTGATGTCAATGGACTTATACCGCAAAGCAGTCATTCACAGACACAAAGTAGTACTTTCAAGCCAAACATTTAACTAGTATCAATGTTGAGTAAAGTCAAACATACCTAAAACTTAGACAGAGGGAATACCTTGATTCCTATGTCTCAGGATTAATTGTGTAGAAATTATTTCAATAAATACAAACTCCTTAGAGATAATACATTTAATAAAATGTAACTTAACATCTATATGTTCTTTCATGAAAAATAGAATTCTTATACAAATGTATAACACTTTGACTATTAAAATAGACATCAACTGGTTTAGAAATTATAATCATATTCAGTTAATAACCTCAATTCCCACATATTCAACTTGTATAGTGGATAGATCAACTATAGGTTGTAACTGAGATTTTCAATTTATACAAGTACCACATAAAGTATAACATATAAGCATATGTAGATTTCATGTTATCTCTATCACCAGCAAAATCAGCATCAACAAAATCTTTAAATATTAATCCCTCATTGCAAGTTTTAAACACTAATCCTAATTGTGAGATTCCTTTCAAATATCCGAGAAGCCACTTAAGTGCTTCTCAATGTTCTGGTCCAATTGATATGCCATGAATATACTCGAAATGCTAATAGCATGGGCAACAACATTAGCATTGGGCACATTTTCCATATGTCTAATATCAAAATCATCAATTGGACATTGTTCTTTACTCGATTTAAAATGATTAACTAAAGGCAAGGATAAAACTTTGTTAACATATGCAGATTGTTTCAAGATTAATTGGTGTTGAGATCTTTTTCTAACAATATTCATACCAAGTATCCTTCTAGCATGTCTCAGGTTTTTCATTTCCCAAAAGTCCTTTTTATTTCATTTATTTGTGGCAGGTCAGAGGCAAATAAAAGCATGTCATCTACATACATTAACAAATAAACAGTCATGTATTTAGCAGTACCCTAATAGCAATCATAGACACTTCTTGTAAACCCAACAGTTATAAGAAAGTTTACAGAACATATAAAAACAGGTTTAGATTTATTTATAAAGCCCTTAGACTGTAACATATAAATTGTTTCATCTAAATCACAATCTATTTGTTCAATTTCCCAATTATGATGTGCAACTAATGCAAGTAAAACTCTAAAAGTAGTACATTTCGTAACAAGTGAAAAAATTTCATTGTAATCCACATCCATTTTTTGTATGAACTACTAAATAACTAATCTAGCCTTAAACCTTGAAGGTTACTTATCAGTACTCCTTTTCTTAACCTTATAAATCCATTAAGTACAGATTTATCTTGAGGTTTTGGAAACTAGAATCCAAGTTTTATTCTTAATCAGGGAATCCATTTCCTCACTCAAAGTGATTGACAAACAAATCATAATGATTGACAAATTTCATGACCCCATATTCTTTATTAATCACATCTAGTCTGCTCAATTCAATATATCAATGTCCTTGTTCCGTGGGGTTAAAAATAGATTTTTAGTAGATTTTGATTAAAGTTAATAAAATGCAAGTTTAAAAAGTTATGAGTCCTATGAAATATGTTGTTGAAATTAGTTTTTAACTTTAATTTTGATTAATATCTTAATTTTAATCCTACCAAATAGGGCAAATATAATCACTTCTATCATCTCACGCTACTCTTGACATTAAATTGAAAGAAGATTTCTTAAAAATTCTTTTAGAC
>CAIGRE010250279.1:0-17553 GCA_903798275.1 Fraxinus angustifolia subsp. syriaca | reverse complement strand
TATTATTATATTTATAATATAATAAATTTTAAATATGTATTTAATAAACAATAATTTTACATTAAACATAGTTTAAAATATTTATTTAATTTAATAAAATGCTAGAATTTATTTTACCTGTTTTATGTTCTAGTTATTATGTAAATAGTTTATTTATTAAGTAAATATAATTAAAGAGAATCAAGGAATATAAATTGTAATAATTGTTGAATTGTAATTTTTAAATAATAAATTAAATTAAATGATGAGAAAAAAAAAAGAGATTTGCAAAGTAAAACTCCGGATGACACTCGGAGTTCAACTCCGCATTGTGCGTAGTTACGCCACATTCGGTCTCCGAATTTGTGCGGACTTGCTCCGTATGGGGAGCAACTCCGCACAACGAGGAGTGCCAGATCAACTTCTACGGAGTCTGCACCTACGAATTATAATGTTCTTGTACCTTTATATATACATAGTTTTTTTTATATTGAGATTAAAAAACAATTATGTGTAAGTTGGTTTTAATTTAAAACTTGTTAAATATTTAAAATAATTTGTTATGTTATTTGATTTTCTATTGTGCCTTTATCCAATAAAATTTCTCCTAGTAATAAAAATTTCTATGTAAATTGAAAAGGTATTTCACTGGATATAAAACATATAAATAATGTGTATATATGTTATTTTTATTTCATATAAAGTAATATATAATTACATATAGACAGATTGTCAAAAATCAACAATAGGTGTGAAATCATTTTTTTGCAATCTTTTAGAATAAATAGAATAAAACTATGTGAAATAAGCATACAAAAAAATATATTTAACACGGGAAGTTATTTGATTTATTCCAAAAGTAATATAGGCTTCATCGTGTCATTTACAATAGAAAGCATTATGGAAGATGTTTACATCCTTTCTACATCGAACTTTTTCCAGAAGGTTTTATACAGTACAAAGGAAAACCAAGTTACATCTTCAAAAGCCGTGAAGTTTATGGCAATGATGCTACAAAAAAAACAAAAGTTGGTTGAAATCATGTTGATGGAGATAGCAAAACATGCAGTCAATCTTTTAGGTTGTAGTATTGAGGTAGCCAACCACAATTACTCCAGCTTTCCTTTGTCTGGATGCTTAGGCACAAGATCTATGTTAGAAACCAGCTTCCCTTTCTCTGGATGCTTAGCAACAGGATTTATGTTGGAAACCACTGGTTCAGTTGAAGTTTGAAACAAAGATCGTTTTGCCGGTGGGGAGATATTGTCACTGTCAGAATTGGTGTTGTCAGCAAGGCATGGAGGACTTCTACTTTTCTCATTTTCACTTGTTGCATCTAGAGCATCAGTAATAGTAAAGGATGGATCCAGGACAAACACGACGTCGTACTTGTACTCAGCAATATTCGGCTCTAGTTGTGTAACCTTTTTATAAAATATCTGTTCTTCAGAATCGGTGAGTTCTTCAAGACTTACATCACTTCCCTGAGGGTTTTATTTTAGTATTATGGAGAGTAATATTTAAAAGATGGCATAGATAAGAATGATATATGTCTTACCAATTTTGAACTATTCATTAAACTTTCAGCATCACACTTCAACAATATTTCAGCAGGGCCTCCAATTGTACTTGCATTCAATATGCCAGTGGCATCTTCTAACTGGATATTGACAGTTGCCCTATAATAATGGACATTAACTTTATTATTATTGAAAAACTCAAATGGAAAGAAAGTAACAAAGTGTACCGTATATTGGGAATGAATATATCTAGTATGAGCATTACCTAGGGACAGCTTTTGAGGAAGGATATTTGTAGTAAATACAAGAAAAAGTATCTTCGAAATCTACATGGCTAACTTTGTTGCAATTTGTACAAAACTTATACCGATAGGGTTGTGTTCTTGCTATAAGCATTGCCTTGGCTCTAATCCAAAAGTATTTGCGTTGTTGAAATACTCATAGTTAATATAAGAAATATAAATGTATAAAGAAATAGTATCTATATAATTTGAATAACTTACTTCTAATAATCGGCCTTTCATATTTTGTATTTCAGTAAATTTCTTGTAAGCTGTAGGAGTTAACTTTGTATTGGAAGGCATGATTTGTCCATTGTGAATTCATTGAGCTCTTCAGTGTGTGCCTCCACCCTTGCATTATATTATTTGAGAATTCAATAGATGAAAGGTTATAACATATAGGTAACGTGAAGGAGAACTCAGTAGCTTTACCATGCTCGGAGTTCTGCAACTTTGTTGAATGAAGCATCTATAAAAAAAAAAGTGCTATTTATTTTGGTTGATAGTGTGAGGTCTGCAATAATGTATAGATTGATATTAATATTTCGTAGACAAAGAATAGGTGGATAAAAAGGGAGATGATTACCATTGAAAGATGAAACTTTAAGCCGATTGGCTAAGATGATAGGTTTAGCAGCAATTTTTTCAACAATGAAGATGCATTCTTTTCCACATAACTATCCCACATTGTTAGAGTAATTGTGTTGAAGGTTTTATCGATTAATATAACATCTTGCACATAGGTTTGGTTTCCAGTTCGTGTTTGAATAAGTCGTTTAGGTCGAATAGGAAATATATAAATAGGATGAAAGAATAATATAAGCTACATGTATGAAAAAATCTTAAAAATTTGAAATGAAAGAAGGGAAAAAGGTAATAGGAAATATATAAATAGGATGAAAGAATAATATAAGCTACATGAATGAAAAAATCTTAAAAATGGGGAGAAGTACTTATGTCGTTATTGCAGTCCATGTATTTCTCAAGCTCATCGAGAGTGGTAAATTTGTATGTAAGATACAGGAACTCCAAGTTATTCTCCTTGACTTCTTAGATGCGGGTCTTTCCTGTTATTGTCCATTGGAAATCACAATTTAGATCTTTATATTCAGCTTTTGTATCCTTTACTACAGCATTTGAGATGGTGTATGTTTTACTCAGTAACAGTTGATCTTCAAATGCTGTGATTTTTCCATCGTACAATGTTTTGTGCACTTTATTTCCATGTACCAAATAAGAGAAGGAAGATGATATAAAAATATTACTTGAAATATATGTCTTCATATACGAAGGGTATATTATATGAAGTTAGCCGAAGGTATTTACCCCAAAATCCATTAAAACCATGTTTTGGTATCTGCTATTACTGTTCCGAGCTAGTTTGGGAGATAGTTTTTCAGCAACAATGACTTTGGCTTCCCAATTTCTTTGACCTGAACTGATTTCTGGAATCAATTTGTAATTTCATGCCATCTTTGTTGAGTTCACTGAGGTTTTAAGGAAAGAGAAATAAAGAATTAGAGAGAATGGAGAAAATTGAGAGACATGGAAAAATGTATGCATACCTTCTTCTTTTGGTTGTTCTTTTTGTACATATGTGTTTCTAAAGGTGCGGTATATTGTTATTTGATATATAGGAATGGAAAGGTTTTTTGTAGATATTTTTTGTTTAGATAAGATAAGATAGAGATGCAAGAATAATCATTGTACTTAGTACTGCTTCCTGGAAAATTGGTGCAGGTTAAAAAACCAAGGCAGACAGCACTAAAAGTATACATCTTCAGAGATCTTCAAAGTCAAAGATTTCACGTGTTCTTTTTCTAGTTTGACAGCCCACATATTTTCTTTCCATAATTTTTGTTGGAAAAAGTCTTATAGGTACGGTAATTCGATAAAGAAATGTAGAGAAACAAATATGGAGGCAAAGGTGTGTTTGTAGGGGCAGCCTAAATTTATATTTTCTCTTATACTTTTCTGGTAAAAAATTGTTGGTAAAGAATAAAGTAGTGAATCCAGGAAGTGAAAACATATGAAGGCAAAAAAGTTAATCGTAAAAAAAAATATATAACCCCTATGAATTATTATGGAAGGAAAGCATGGAATCAAAAATAATAGCTAACAACTATTTTACAATGGCACAACGTCTTTTCTTTTCTTTTCTTTATGAGGATAGAATAAACTGACGTCAGTGCATCCTTTTGAATACAAATTTGTAGGTGTGGTCTATATTTATAGATGAAGCCTATAAGTGAATTTATTTTTAAGCAGTCTTGAAACTTGTTCCATTCAAAAATCAGTACTAATATGGATTGAAAAATTATTGCGAAGTTCATAACTACCAAGTAGAAATATTCTTTATCTGGAAGAAAGATTATGTGTATTTTATAAATCCTAAAAGAAAGGATATCACTATTCTAGGAACAGGGGTTCTAAAATGGAGGGAACATGACATTTTGTTGAGAAACTAAGCTTATATATATATCTGACATGACATGTGTATTGAGCAAAGGAATCAGGTGGAGCTTCCTTTTTTTTTTTTACTGTAAAATAATTTAAGCTGTAGAAGAATGTTCATCTGTACTAACACTATTGGTATTTGGGAATAGAAATAATTGATACTAATGACAATATATTTGTTATATGAGCACTCTAAACCAACAATATCAGCATATGGGATAAAAATATAATCTGATCTTGATAATGATATCCTGTCAGTCACATTAGTAGGTAAACACTATTTTATAAATTTAAAAGGGATGAGTAGGCTGACTGGAAATAAGTATTCGTTGTCGTATACAATATTAGAAATAACTACTGGATAGTAGAACCAACAAGATTTTAACATAGGTATTTTCCATAATAGTGTTGGTGATACATATAGTATTTTCTATTGATATGAAAAGAGTGTACGAAAAATTGTACTACAGTAATTTCACTTTGGACGCATATGATAATGGAAGCTTTATTCTTCAGGAAGGCTCAAGAAATTTCGATGTATATCGGTCTCTGAGAACACCATCGGGTAATCAATAATCGTTTATCCAAGAATGTATTTAGGACTAAACTAAAAAGGATTTCCCTTGGTGATGTCATCACCTCCAAAACAACTACTTTTATGTAAACTAAAAAGGATTTCCCTTGGTGATGTCATCACCTCCAAAACAACTACTTTTATGTACACAAGTGTCAACATAAAAAAAATTTCTACATACTAATCAAAAGATAGAAATGATCATTTAGGTAACAAGTAATTATGATATAGATACCAGCTATGTTTTAAGTAAAATTGAAGTCTGGATGAAGTCATTTTATGTAACACACGTAAAAAAGCATTCGAACAAGATTGTTCCCTTTTGTTTTAAAATTTTTTTAATGTAATAAATTAATCTAAAATTTTAAGACATCAATAAATATTTGCCTAAATGGAGGATAAATCAGTTGATTATATTTAAAACAAAGAAAGGATTCTTGAATATTATAGCAGAGCATAACGCAATGGTGACTGTAATGTGGTCAACTCAAATGATTCACATGCTAAATGGGTCCAATGTAGTCGACATTACACTGTCTTCTGTTTCCATCTATTTCCTTGAACTGTAGTTTGAACAATGAGTCATGAACATTTTCCCATCTGATAGGTAGATAGGTGAAAGCAAAAGAGTATAGAGCTACAAAAATGTGTTGATGAAGTAATGAAGTTTCATAGAAGTGGAAACGTTATTACACAATGAAGAGAATTATTCTCTATTAATTTCAGAACTGTACAGTGGTCATTGTATTCATTACCATTGTATTTATTACCACTGTATTTATTACCACTTAGTGTTTGCTACTTGGAAAAGGAAAAGAAGAAAATAAACAGATAGATGGTAAAATTTTAAATTTGATCTAGCACTAATACTTAGCTTCAAATCTATCTCTCAGCAGTAAATATCCATCGAATAAAAAGTTCATTTTAATAGGAGAATAATTACCTAAAAGTTTATTAATATTGTACTGCTTGTTAGCTTCAAGATAAATAAAACCCTTTACTTGATCGACTATCAATGCGCATATTATCTATAGCGTAGTACCTAAAGAATTCAAGTCTATGTATCTTTGCATCAAGCAGAAAGCTAAATGCCTCACAGACCAACCTAAGACAAAAATAAAATTTTCAAAGAAGTTTGGAACAACAAGAAGATTCTGAAGATGTATTGGAAAATAATCCACAAGTCTAGATAACATACCATGCATTTGATTTTTCTGACTGTTAGGTCCGTTGCAGAAGGCAAATATATGTCCCTCCCAGTTGATAATTTATGTTCATAAACAGCATCTACATATGTAATGAAATTAGATGCTGTCTTATATCGCTCTTCTAGCATTATTTCAAGCTCATTCTAGCTCATCTCATTTTCCGTGGGAGAACACACATATTGAGTAGATTTGCGAGCTTCATTCTTGACTTAACCTTCAATAGCAAATTGTTCTTTCTTATAATCTCATTCAGGTGGGTAAAAACAATTAGTGATGAGTATAAAAATTTCCTACAAAATAGATTGTGAATCAACTAAGTTAACAAAGAACATACTTTGAAATGTATTAGACATGAAGAACACTACATTGAATATGTATCTCTAGTTCTTTATATGGTGCAATGTATGAAAATCAGAACAAAATTGTTCAGACCGAAGTATAAACATTTTTTTAGTTCTTAGACGACAGTGAATTTAGGAACTGAAGTTTGTAAAATAACTAAGAATCATCAATTCCTTGTTGAAGTTGGATATTTAACTAAGATAGCCAAGATGCAATGATGAGAATGAAGAAACAATAGTAGAGGAACAGAGAACGAAATAAACAAGCAAGGAGAGGGAAAAAAATAGCTTCTATCTTATATCGCTCTTCTGGCATTTTTTCTAGCTTATCATCACTCATCTCCTCTTCCTTGGGAAAACAAGAATAGTAAGGAGCATTGCCAGGTTTAGACTTGGCTTCGCCTTTAGTGTCCAAATCATTTTCCTCATAATTTGATCTAGTTGGGTAGAAACAGTTAATTAACAATATAAAAATTATCTACAAAATAGACTGTAAATTGTGTAAATCAATAGAAAATGTACTCTAAAATGTATTAGGCATTAATAATACTACAATGAATATGTATTTCTTGATCTATAGACAGTGGACTATATAAAAATCGGAACAAAATTGGTAAGTTCGAAGAATTAACTTTTTTTTTCCTTCGTAGAGAACATTAAATTTACAACGTCAAGTTAGGGAAAATAAATAAAAACCGGCAAATCGTGTTTGAAGGTAGATATGTAACCAAGACGATCAAAATGGAATGATGGGAATGATAATAAAATAGTGAGAGAACATTAAACTAAATAAACAAGTAAGAAGAGGTAACGAAAACAGGCAATATGTCGAACCAATTAATTATAGGAAATGAAATTGCTCCTAGGAACACCACTGTTGCCATCAAAATATTTAGGAAGAAGAAAACTAACTCCTCAAACGAAGGACCATACCAGAAATATCAGTTTATTCACATCATGAAAATGAAAGAAAAACTTAAAAATTAAAATACATATAGAACATAAACTTTAGACCCATTAAGGTGGGAAGAATCAAATTTAAATTTTGAAAGCTAGGACAGAAGATTCAGAATTTTAGTGAACACTTTTATAATGACATCGGCAAGACGACAAGGGGGAAAATAAAATAAAACAAAATTTGAGTTTATGAGCAAAAAAGAGTGTATAGATGCATGCAAATCCTTTAAAATTTTATGCAGAAGCTCATACAAGAGATGAAAAAAATTTGGGTATATTGACACAGAATACTCCTCCACCTGCAAATATTTACGTGTAGAACCCTCCATGAAAAAAAAAATAAAAATCAATTACCATACATTTTTCGTTTACGGGTGCCTAAAAAACAACTAAATCTCTTGAATGTAGTAGCCAACATACACCTTTGTTCAGGGAAATGGAAATCAACACTACCAAAAAAGAATTTATTGAATTAAGAGAGAAAAGGAGGGAAGAATGTATTATTCATACTGAAGAATGTCTCTTACCTCTAATTACAATGAATCTGCTATTTATATAAATAACAGGGCAAAGGCGAGAAAAATAAAATGACAACTAGCAGTTAGTTGATGGATAGCTGAAGGTGTGAAAATATCTGGAATATCTAATACTCCCCCTCAAGATGGCCGGCGAATGTCAAGAGTTGCCATCTTGGAAAGCAAGGGAAGTAAAGAGCTAGCAGGTAGAGCCTTGGTAAACAAATGAGTAAGCTGATGGTGCGTTCGAATTGGAAGAAGTTTGATAAACCCATCTGCAACTTTATCGCGCACAAAATGGCAGTCGATCTCGATGTGTTTCGTCCTCTCATGGAAAGTAGGATTAGATGCAATGTGTATTGCGGCCTGATTATCACAAAAAAGGGCTGCAGGACCAGATGGTTTGATGTGGAAGTCATTCAGCAACTGATGAAGCCATATAAGTTCACTAGCAGTAGATGCAAGGGCCATGTATTCAGCCTCAGCAAATGACCGAGAGATAGTTGTTTGTTTCTTGGATTTCCAAGAGATCATAGAGTCACCCAAAAAAATGTAGAAACCAGTGACAGATTTACAAGTGTCTAAGCAGGAACCCCAATCAGCATCAGCAAAAGCCCTTAACTGAAAATCAGGGAAGCGGAGAAAAATAGACCCTGACCAGGTGAAGATTTCAAGTATTTCAAAAGGTGATGTGCTGCGTCCAGGTAAGGCTGTCTAGGATAATAGACATACTGGCTAAGTTTATGGACAACAAACATAATATCCGGACAGGAGACAGTAAGATATATTAAACGACCAACCAGTGGTCGATAAGAAGAAGCATCGGGAAGAAGATCACCATCAAGTGCACTGTGTTTCGTTTTAGGATCCATAGGTGAAGAGGTTGGTTTACTTGCAAGACAACCAGAATCCTCAAGTAACTGCAAGGTATAATGGCGTTGAGAGAAAAATAAACCACGAGCTGACCGTGCAATTTCCAAACCAAGGAAGTACTTTAAAGTACCTAGATCCTTTAGTTTAAATTAGCTATGAAGGAACCGCTTCAACTCTTCAAGAACAGCTAAATCAGAACCTATGATTATTATATCGTCAACATAAACTAGCAAAGCTACAAATGAAGATCCAGCCCTTTGGTGAAGAGAGAGTAATCTGCCTTGGATTGTGTAAATCCATGTAAAATAAGAGCCTGTGAGAACTTAGAAAACCATTGCCGTGAGGCTTGTTTCAAGCTATAGATCGACTTATGTAAATGGCATACAAGTTTCTCCCCCTTACTCACAACCTTCTTGTAAGTATCATAGCCCAAGGGAAGATCCATATATACCTCCTCAAATAGATCCCCATTTAAAAATGAATTATTAACATCTAATTGGAAAAGATGCTAACCGTTAATCGCAGCAATAACAAGTAACATTTTCACCGTAACTAACTTTGCAACGGGAGAAAACGTTTCAAGGAAATCAAGGCCTTCTTGTTGTGTGTACCCCTTCGCCACCAACGGGGCCTTATAGCGTTCAATGGTACCATCAGACTTATATTTAATTTTGTAAATCCACTTGCACCCAATTGAGTGTTTGTCCTTTCGTAAAGATTAAACAGACCAAGTGTGATTAGATTCCATAGCATCTAATTCAGTAGCCATAGCAACTCGCCAATGTGGATAAGTGACAGCTTGGTGATAGAATTGAGGCTCAAAGTTTGTAGAGACATGGAGCAAATAGGCACAGTGTGAAGGAGAGAGAGATTTATAAAAAATGTAATGCTGTAGAGGATATGAGATATGAGATGACTAAGAAGTGTGTTGTAGTAAGTGACAGTGATAATCACGCAAATAAGATGGGGTTTTAATTGTCCTGGAAGTCCTTCGAACCATTGGCTGATGAACAATGGCAATGTCAACAGGAATGATATTGGTAGGAGGATGAATGATAGAGGCAGAATTAGCCTCATTAGGTATGGAAGAATCAGATGCTGGAATAGGTAAGACTAAATCTGGGAAAGGATCAACCATGGTAGGAGGATGAGGAATTAACTGAAAAGGGAACAAAGTTTCATGGAAGATCACATCACGAGACACAAAAAAACTTTGGAATCTAGATTATAGAGTTTATATCCTTTAACTCCTGGTACATATCCAACAAATACGCATGGTACTGCACAAGGGTGAAACTTTGTTCTAGTAGAAGTTAAGGTTGATGCATAGCATAAACAACCAAAAACTTTGAGGCAGGTGTAATTAACTAGTTCACCATAAAGAAGCTGAAAATGAGTTTCACCATGTAATAAAGGTGAAGGGGTACGATTGATCAAATATGTAGCAGTGAGAACACACTCCCCCCAGAATTTTATCGGGATATGTGACTAAAAGTAGAGTGCACGAGCAACATTAAGTAAATGTTGATGCTTTCTTTCTACCACTGAGTTTTGTTCAGGTCGCTCAACACAAGAAAATTGGTGCAATACACCTTTGGAGCTAAAGAAATCGGTGAGATGAAGTTCAGGTGCATTATCAGACCTTAACCGTTTAATAACTCTGCCAAATTGTGTTTCAATGAAGGAGAAGAATTTTGGAATTAAGGCTCTAACATCATATTTCTGTTTCATTAGAAATACTCATGTAAATCTAGTACAGCCATCTATTAATGTTAAGAAATAACGATAACCAGTATGTATTGGTGTATGGTAAGGGCCCCATGTATCACAATGAACCAAATCAAAGGCATTTTCAGACAAGTTATTGTTGGAAATAAAAGAGAGCCGTCGCTGTTTTGCCAAAGGGCAAATGGAACAATGAGCTTCTTTATGATTATTACAGCTGATTAACAACTTGTCCTTCAGAAGTTCTAAGCGTTTGAAAGATAAATGTCCAAGTCTATTGTGTCATAGTTGAGAAGACACATTATTTACATTTGAAATAGAAGAATTACAATGAATATCAGAACTGACTTGAGCAAATTTATAAGAATTGAAGCAATATGCAGTCTCAATTACATAAAGATCTCCCATTTTGTTACCCTTGTCAATCGTCTTCAAAGTTGGTATTTCTTGAATGAGACAATAGTTCATGAGAAAATTGATTTGAATAGAAGAGTTCCTGGTCAGAGAAGTAACAGATAACAAATTGAATTGGAATTGTGGAACATAAAGTACATCATAAAGAGTCAATGAAGGGCTAAGTTGAATTATTCCAGAGAAATGAAACTGTATACGAGAATTGTTGGGAAGATTAACAAATGAATTTGAGATGGGGATTAGAGTATGAAATAGATACTTATCAAAGCGTACATGACTTGTGGCACCGGAGTCAACTATCCAATGTCTAGAAGAATGAAGAATAGGATGATTGGAAACAGATAAGGATATACATGATGTGTTTGTTACTTTCACATGAGGTCATGTATCATCTTTGGTTGTTGTCAAATGAGAGTTCAACATGGCGAGTAGCTGTTGGTACTGATTTGGATTCAATGTCTGGACAAATCCATCAACACTTCCTGAATGAGTAGAGGTTTCATGTATCTGGTGTGCTGCTACGTTAACAGTTTGAAAGGATGAAGGGACTTTCTGATTGGCCTTGTACCTAGGGGGATAACCATGGAGCTTGTAGCATTTGTATATGGAATGACCAGTGCCTCCACAATAAGTACATAATGGACGATCCTTTTTCTGATATTTACCAGGCAGTTGACTGCTACTCGATCGATTTCTCTCATTTTTGACGTAAAAAGCCATAGGATTATTTCCAGTAGATGATCATGTCTCATTATTCATAGTTCTTTGATGCTCTTCTTGAGATACAAAAGCAAATACTTTGTTAATAGCTAGTATTGGATCCATAAATAGTATTTGATTGCGTGTTTGAGCAAAGAAATCATGAAGCCCCATTAAAAAGGACATCACATATTCAGTCTGGTAATGTTCTTCCAAATTCTTAATTCTCCCACATGTACACTTTCCACATGAGCATGAAGGCCTATAATTGCTTAACTCTTCCCAGATTGTCTTCAGCTTGGTGAAGTAAGTTCATACATTCAATTGATTTTGAGAATGATTCATCAAATCACGCCTCAACTGGAAAATGTGTGGGCCGTTTTTCTGTTGAAATCTCTCCTTAAGATCCTCCCAGATTTCATAAGCAGATACCGAATAGATAACACTTGCTGAGATTTCTTTAGACACCGAATTAAATATCCAGGAAATGACTATATTGTTGTTACGAGTCCAAGCAGGGATCATATTATCATTACCTACAGGTTTTGTAATCCATCAATGAAGCCTTGTTTATTTTTGACAGATAAGGCTATCATCATACTTCTGCTCCAAGAGGCGTAATTATCTCCGATCAATGGTTGAGAAACCAGGACAAGGCCTGGGCTGTCAGAATGATGAAGGTAATAGGGGCTTAATCCATCATCAATGATCAAATTGCTCCCTGAACTATCTGAACTCATCGAAGCTTCAATGGCCATAGAGATGTCAGAAAAGGAAATTGAAATCAGCGATCGGTAGAGTTCCGATTCAAAATCTGGAGAAGGAAATCATGCAATCGGTGGAGTTTTGATTCAAAATCTAGAGAAGAAGATGTAGAAGATGAAGTAGAATTTCAATATTGCTCTGATACCATATTGAATTAAGAGAGAAAAGGATGGAAGAATGTATTATTCATATTGAAGAATGTCTCTTACCTCTAATTACAATGAATCAGCTATTTATATAAATAACAGGACAAAGGCGGGAAAAATGAAATGACAGCTAGCAGTTGTTGATGGATAGCTGGAGGTGTGAAAATATCTGGAATATCTAATAGAATTCACTGAACAAAATGGAAATTGTGAATTAATTAATGGAGGCCTACTTGTAGCTGAAGCTGAATCCAACCAAACACCAAACCAAAGCATTTTAATGTTTAGGAGGGCATAAAAATGGGGGAAGGAAAAAGAAGGGTGTAAAGAAGTGTAAATATATTGGCTGATAAGGAAACATTAATCTTATTAGTCGAAAGCAAATGGAAGAACTCATTCATAACTTTAAATAATTCCAATATGTCTATAGCCTAATATATATTGAACAGATGCAAGAAGTGAAGCCGATATGAATGAAATTGTAATATATAAGGGTATTTGGCAAAAGGGTGAAAATTTTTATTCCGTAATCTAATATGGGAACACATACATTAAGTTTAAAGCTAAAGAAGAGGAAAAAGAAAGCATTTGACAATTATATTGCAAATAGCATGAGATTTGGTCAGACAGATTAGAGGTGCAAATATGTCTACAATGTGGGGAGCGCAAAAAGATAAGCATCTTGAGTAGGAAAAAAATAACTAAACTAAAGGCATAAATGAAATTGCAAATACATACGACAAGAATGAAATATTAATAACTAAGTATAACCATGAGCTTTAATAGTTGGAAGGATGAAAGTATTTTCTGATATAACATAGTAAAGACGACTTGAATAAAAGTATTGGAATATTGAAAGACGAAGTGGGGACACAGAGAACAAATTATTCAAAACATACTATAAACATTTTATCAAATCAAGAATCTCTTAGTAAACAACATTTTTTGTGCATATATTATGTGTAATAGATTTATCAGATGACTTTATCAAAACTTTAATACATGTACTTGTTTTCGCTCTTAATAAAGCAACATATAATTGATCGTGAGAAAATACAGGTTCCGGAAGGTACAACTCAACGAAGCCTAATGTGATTTATTTATTGTCATTGTGAAACATGGCCGAATTGGAAATTAAGTTATTTTAAAAGGAATTGGATTTTTTTCACTTTCAAGTGGCAAAAATGGAATTCTAGATAAAAACACTAGCTTTCCATGGTATTCTCCAACCGCAATTTCTGCATCAATTACATTTCTCTCAAATCTTCGACAAATTAGCCTTGTTCCATTACATAAACCTTCGGATGGGTTAATATTTCGAAGTAACATAATAGGGCATTTTTGGAATACCATTTGGAGTTAACGTATTTAGAAAATCTTCTTAGATACTTTGTTCGGATTTATCAATGGCTTCATCGAAGCTGTAATATGTGAATATGTGTCCTGGATTATCTTCTAGTAAAATATTATTTATTTGATCTACGCATTCATTTTTTGGTGTTAAAATCACTCTATTAATCATACTATCTAAATTTCCGATATAAGTTTCTATATTTGGGAAAACAATATTGATCAAATGTTTCAAAGATCGAAATTCGTCTTCAAACTGTATTGTTATGTCGGCTAAAAGTTTAATCATATGGCAGGAGTGCGTTTTCTCTGTACCATTTCCAATACGAAGTAAATAACTACAAAATGATGGATCAAATTGAACTCTCATATTTTGTACCAAGAGTATATGTGTAAATGATGGCCATAAGTATGAAAAAATCAAACTTGCTTTCATTATGTCATCTTCTGTTCCTCTTTGGACAATAGGTAAAACCTGGCGAAAATCACCACCTAGCGCAATCACTTTTCCTCCAAATGGTAAATCTTTTTCATTGATATTTCTTAACATTTTATCTAAAGCCTACTACTTCCAACCCAAAAGGGGGAAAACGAGGTCAGATTTGTTTTTCCTCTTGATGAACAAAGGGGATACACTATAATACAATGACTTGATACCGCAAATTATAGCCTAATATAAGGAAGAAGGCAAATAAAATTGAAGTGGCAAAAGAAATAAATTCGGAGCAGCTAAATGAACAATAACCCAATATGTCCAAGTGGATAATATATTGAACTAACAAGTTGAGAGTAACAAGTCCTGGGATTTGACAACTTCCAGATGCTTAATTCAATACACCCTATGAAGCAAAAAGTGAAAGAAAAAATAGAACATCCAGGAGAAGAGAAGATTAACAGAGAGAAAATAATAAATACCTTGGCCGAAATTAACTGGAGAGTCAGATTTTGTGAACAGAGGAAGGTGACAGGTAGGCATTGCTCGGAGTATAATCCTTATGAAATCTTATGAATTTGTTGGAGAAGAATGCGAAGATCTTGTAGCCGGGAATCGAGATGATGATGGTGTTAAGTATTTGGATTTCGCAGAAGAACGAAGAAGGCAAGGAAATTAGGAGAAGACGAGGAGAGTCATAGGGTTTCGGCTAAAGGCGGAAGAGGGCGGTTGGGGAAAAGATTATTAAGTGAAATAGGCATATAACTTTTTTAAAAAGATTAATAAAGTAAACGACCTTCCATTCATGTGTTCCAAAATTATAGAAAAAATTCTGGTGACTGATCGAAGATTTTTCCTCGTGTGGTGACAATATATTAGTGTTCTAGAAGGTATGGAAAAACGTTGCCTAGGAAAGTCTGGTGTTTTCAAAATGCATCACAATAGTCAACGATTAGAGAAAAAAAAAATGGAGGAGGATCAATTCTTCTTTTAACCACCTATTACGAGCGTAAGTGTCAAAAGGTGCAATTCTTTTGTTTAAAGTTTTTTTTTTTATTTTGTTAAAAATTAAAGAGAAAGATAAAAAAGAATAAAAGACAGAAGCCAATAGAATTGTTTGTTTTACTAAGAACTGAAGCCCTATATTTATAGGAAAGAATTAGTGCTACAATGATAATAAAAACTAGGGCTGCAAGGATATAAGAGTCATTTATTGAATGATTATTTACACAATAACTATCTCATTGAAATGTTATTTGGCAAAAATTCGATGGGACAAAACTGCCAACAAATAAAAAAGAGTACAAATAATTGGAATAATAAACTGCTTCCTCTTTAAAATCGTGTCAAGAAAACATCAGGTTTCTCTAGTAAAATCTAGTATGATCTCATCATTTTATTTGGCTAATTATTCAATCGATATATTTTAACAAATTTATTTCGATTACTCGCTATTTATAATATGATGATGTACATCATGTGCAAAGGTGTGTTCGACAACTTTTTCAACATAATTTATTGATATATCTCAATTTTCAACATATCGGGTAACTGAACCTCTTCTGGAGTTTTATAATATGTTATGTTTAAATACTCATCAACAGTATGTGTCTCCTTAACGTGGCCGTCTTTACTAATTGCTCCATTTTCATTTGAAGATTTTTGTATTAGAATCAATATCATCGTACTCAAACATGTCATGGATATACCAAATATAATGATAGTCCTCCTAGGACATCAATTCGTGTTAGAGTATTTAAAGTTGGTGTATGAGGTATCGTTAATCTCTTTAATCAGTAAATGCACCTAAGTGAATAATCATTCGAACTTCTGCGAGGATTCAGATAATGATGCATTTGTACATTATTTCTAGCTTCTTAATTCATCCCCTAATGCTAAGAAAATTATCCAATCAATTAACAATCATCAAATCGCTTTATAAAATATCACATGTTAAGGCTTGAGATATTATGTAAATATTCAAATTACTCATTTATTTTCAACATTCTTTACTTTCCTTCATGGTGTATTGTGGTTGATCAATTTTACACATATTATACACTATCAAAATAAATCGATGTAAAAATTAGGCTTTGGCCATAAGCCAACTTATAATAGGGAGAACTATGATTCGGCATGATGCATAATATCATTCGGTAAAAAGAAATGTGAAGTATTTTGTTCTCAATTAAATTAATTGAAGACTTTTAACAATTAATAGTGTTAAGCCACTTATTGATATCTCAACTAACACTTATTAAAATGTTGAGGTTTGGGATCATTAGCATTAACAAAGACACTATCTTGATTGTATAATNTTAACAAAGACACTATCTTGATTGTATAATCTGAAAATTATGCTCACAATTTAAAATTTGAACAGTAATTTCACAAGTTTTATGTTGCAAATATTATACAATCATCTAGTATATGTATCAAAATTATTAGATACAAATAATATTTAAATGTTCAACGTGGAGGATAATGGTCCACATATATCACTTTAATTGATTTTCAGAAATATGGAAAATTCAATCATTATTTTAACTAGTGACAATCAATGATCAATTTTCAATAAAGAGAACAAATAATGTATAGAAATTCATTGGGTTGAAGGATTTTCATGTTCTTCATTAGTTGTTAATTTGAATTCTCATTTTGTATCATTACTAATCGAGTGATGATCTAACTGGACATACCAACAATAAAATATTAGAGTTATTGAAATTGTTTGTTCTATACAATGTTTGTCATTTGAATAATTATTCAGTCAAACAAAAAACATAGTTAATTCTCAAAAAAATGATTAATTATGATATAATCATATAAAAATCAATGTCCATATGACATGAATTGTATATTTTCCTTCAGGGATAAACACAAATTCATAAATTGCACATATGACATATTTTTCAAAATATTTTTTATTTCGAGAGAGTATTTTATTATTGTTTTCTCAAAAGCAATATATCAATATTTTCTAAAATATTGAAAATTGTAATTCATGCTCCTCAACAACAATCATATATTATTATAATAAATTATACAAGAACTTACTCTTTATGAGTACAAACATAATTTATGTTAGATCATATGTAATTGTGCCCTTTTGGAGTAAGTAGAATTCAATTAGAATATATGTAAATAATAGTGTGCTATTTTAGGATTAATAACAAACTATTATTTAAAAATATTAATTCTTTAGGAGCCATGTATTATTTGTAGAGATGTGCTTCTTCACATGCAACAAAAATAACTCCTTCTGAATAATTAAAAAAATAATCTAATATTATTCTAAAATATTGATTTGTATAAG
>CAIGRE010250216.1:0-10567 GCA_903798275.1 Fraxinus angustifolia subsp. syriaca | reverse complement strand
GGCTCGGCCCGCTAAGGCTCAGGTCAAAAGCTCGGGCCAAGCCTCATTTTTTTTGGCCGGGCTCGACTCGGCTCGGCTCCAAAAAAGCTTGGTCCAAAAAAGCTCGGGCTCGGCTCGAGCTTTTTTTTTTTTCCAGCTTTGGCTCGGCTCGGCTCGGCTCGTTGACATCCCTAAGGATACATGGGTTGACAAGCTTCTTCAAGTCTTGTAGGTTATCCGCACCACTAGTCGATCCACAAATGGAGAGGCACCATTGTCCATGGCTTATAGATAGAGTTAAATCTATGCATGAGCAGACGCAGAACTTTAACGTTAGGGTGGGGGCGGGAGAACACAATGGAATTTGAAAAGAAGTTGGGAGAAATTTTGCAATCGAAAATTTACGTCCAAAAAAAATCATACCTCTTGTGATTTTACATCCGAAAATTTATATCAAAAATGACTTTCGGATGCAAAATTTTGAATTTTTTTTGAAATTTTCCTATTAAAATGATAAAAATTATATTGAAAAATTTGTATCGCAAAAATAATAAATGTTAATGAAATAATAGATTTTTTTTTAAAAAAAATACGAGTTAGACGTCTTTTTAAAGACTCACGTTTGACATATTTTTAACTATTTTTTATATATGTTTGAACTATTCGGTATGCACATAATGTAGTTCTTAAAATAAGTTTCGAAATGACATACGCAATTTGTAGATTCGATTAGCGTACGATCGTCGGAGAATTTTTAAAATTAGTATATTATTGAAATTCAAATTTATTTTGATTTTATCCCTGTTTGGTGGAGATTAAAATTAAATTTTTAGTAAATTTTGATAAAAAAATAAATAGTTATGGATTCCATAAAATATATTATTAAAATTAATTGTTAACTTTGATTTAGATTAAAATTTAAATTTCAATCGATATCAAACATGATTTTATTTATATATAAAAAAATTCTAAAAAGTTGGGACTCAACTTCCATGACCAAAGGAGGGACAAGTCTTGGATAAAGCTCGCTTCATAGTAAAGGAAGATACCCATTATTACAATCTCAAAGTCAAAAAGAGGCCCTTTTACATCGGAAACCTAGCTATGAGAAAGGTACTCCTATCATCGAAATAGTTGAGTTCTGCAAGATGTCATGATTCATTCACTTTCGTAGGAGAAGTAAACTGTTTTTTTCTAAAGAGAACTTGGCAGGCACTCTGTTATCCAAGAAGAATCCATTAATTCGCTTCTATAAGAGAAGCTATTTTTTCCAAAGGGGAGTTGCTTTGTACGAATCAAACTCAATACTCCCTACAGTGATATACATTCCCCATGAAAGACATCTATCTCCATTCATTCACTTTTATAGGAGAGGTAAGCTATTTTTTCAATGAGGACTTGTCTCCAAATCTTGTGTAAACCGAACCCAGTAACCCGTGCAATGGTAGACGTGTATTTTATGCAAGACGTCCTAACCCAGTTGCTTCTTCTTAGTAAAAATGACGTGGCCACCCCTATTAGCCAAGTAAGTAAATTTACCACCCTGACGCTTTAACAAGCGTCTATTGAAGCATCAATTTATGTTATCTCTGAAACTCAGTTACTAAGTTTGTTGAGGCATCAACAGTTACATTATTAATTTTGGAAAATATATTTACTTCAAATTTAAGAGGTGAGGGAGGTACCGTATTGCCTATTAAGCAACGACACATTTAGTCCATATATTCATTGTTCGAACCCAGTAACCTTAGCTCTTTGGTTTTCTTGAGCATCTCTTCGTAGGCAAAGTTTCTGTAGTAGTTGGTAAAGTACTCAAACTTTAATTACATAGAAGTTGTCCATATGGCTCTTCACTTTATTTTCACCAGCCCACTGTACTTGCCTCCTAAGTCCCTCAATTTCCTCACTCAGACCCTTCACCTCGATCCTAAACTCGCCTTTTTCTTTATTTGTTGCCTTCAGGGCCTCAACGGCTATTTTACGGTGGTCATTTATAGCTTCAATTCGCTTCTTCAGAGTAGCCACCTCGCTCTGAGATTCATGGACCTCGTGCTCAGGTTCCAACTTTATTTCCACCTTAGATCTTTTTAACTAAGACACCTCTACCTCGACCCTTTCTTTCTTCACCTCCTCATTTGCCTTAGGGGCCTTCTCAGCGAACTCCCGATTGTGCCTTGCATATACTTGAGAAGATCTTATGCAGCTAGACCAACTCCAAAATATCTGGTCATTTGGTCATTTCCGACCTCTAGTAGGTCACGAACATCATACGATGGGACGTAATTCTATCACGTCCATGTCCAGTACTTACTGAAAATACCATTAGCATCTTCCACCTTATTAAGGAGAATTGGACGGCCTCTGGAGCAGAATTATCCTCAAAGCTGTCTAGAAAATTTTGAACTTAATCGTCTCACCTCTAATCGGCGTTCTTCTTTTCATACGTTGTGAAACCCTGGGGATGATCTCCATTTTTTCATCTTCTATGGTAATTGTAAGGATGGCATAGGGGATGACAAAAGCTATTGGAGAAGGAGCTAATCAAGTAATTATGGTCACCATTGAAGACAAGGCCTTAGTATCTCGAGAGCTTTTCTATTCTTCAGCCTTAGAGAGGCCGAGCCGCGAAAGATTGGACCTTGCTAACCCTTTCAAGTTGATCTCTCGGCACTTTGTGAGTAGCTGAGGTGGCCTTCAACTTTCAAGCTTGAGACCTAGTGTAATGTTTCGAAAATTTTTAGAAAAGAATTTAATTATTTTAAATGTCATATTTTTATTTTTGAAAAGTTGAGGGATTAAAGTGATATATGTATTAACTTCGATTTTGGGCTACAATTTTTTAGATATTGTTAAATCGACCAAAAGTATATCAATATGAGTCTTGTTGAATAGCTCGTTTTTAATAATGTAAATTAGGCTTAAGAAAAAGTTAATTTGGATAAACGATGTCCAAGTTATCGAGGTCGAAAGATTTTACTTTAAATTGTAATTTAGTAGTCACGTGAATGGATGATAGAATAAGTATTATTATTATTTTGAATTAATCTACTTGTACAGAAACCGTTGACACCTTCGTTGACAGAATACCATATGGCGGCCCCCTATTAGGGGAGCGCCTGCGGCGGGGGCCCCCCGCAACAGGCGCCCCCCCCAATAGGGGGCCGTCATGTGGCATTCTGTCAACAAAGGTGTCAAATATTTCTGTACAAGTAGCATGATTTTATGTTTTGTTTTTAGAATTCTATTTAAAATCAAGTTGCAACCACCTTTTTGCTTCGATAAGTATTTTGTACACATGTCACATTGTGGTTGGTTTACTAGAAATTCAATTTTTATCAAATGTGATAAACACGATTTTTCATCACAATTATACTAGGACTTAACTACCATTTGTTTTTTACTATAAACTAATTCACCACCACAGAATTTTACACATAAGTTTTTATATAAAAAGCTGTAAATTCTAAGTACATTTTTTTATTATTAAAAGCTCATTTAATCAATCAAGGTAATATACTTTTGTGCAAGTAGTTTGTTTCTTTATACTTTTATATTCAGTAATTTATGCATGAATTGCAAGTGGACCTTCAGATTCGACCTAATGAAATGTGAAATCTTTTGGAAACTCAAAATGAGAAATGATGGGTATCTCGTTTGGTCACTGATATACTTCTTAAATAAAAATATGGTATGAATTGTTTATATTATTGTTATATAATTTCTATGGAAATTACATGTATCTTACTGGGTATTTTTTTTTAAAATACTCACTCTTATAAATTTTTACAAGCTAGTTCGGGTCGATTGGAGCCGTGGCGGAATGGTGCAGTGGATTGCCAAGAGATTTCGACATAAGAAAATATTAAGTTTTGCTGTTTTTAAATTTAGTAGTTTGTTTTATTCAATTATCGAATTTATTAGTTGAGAATGTTTAAATTATTTTTTTAAAGACACGATTTCAGGATTCAAATTTAAATTTATGGATTTCCAATATTTCGTTTCTTAAAAGATTTTTATCATTCCACGAAAATTATATTATTGATAACACTCCATTGTTTGTGAAAATTAGGGCGTTATGCCTAGCTTGTCGAACAAAAGATGTATTCGACTTTGGGTAGACCTTCTAGACATGGTCGTCTGCAATTAGAATCGAAGGCCTAGTACTTGTACAAAATGAGAGAAAACAAAAAGACGAGGCAAGGCATCGTTTAAGTACCAAAAGCACACCATTTGGCTCCAGACTTTGAGGACGAGTTGGATTGGTGCTTGCATGTACAACGTAGTAGTGAGAAAGACATATATCCGCCTTCAGGATTGCCTTACTTACAGCCACGCACCCTGACCTCGGGTAACCGGCTTTCTCACAGGGTTTGGGCAAAAGGATTTTAATTGTATCTGATATTTTATGAGCTTGCCTACTCTCTATTCAAAGGCAATCGTGAAGCCTTCTTATTACCAAAATCAGTCATGCTCTCTATCATCATCTATATATTTGCTCGTCACTATACCTTCGTCAATTTCACGACTATTTAGAACATTTGGCACTTCAACAATTGATTCAACTCTCACAAGGTCTCTCGTTTTCTACTTCGAAGCTCTCATCGAAGTTTGCAACCATTTTTGAAGGTCTATATGTTTTTTAAGGAGACGAAGAGAAAAAAGACGAAGAAATTGCATAAATTCAAAGAAAAATGTGACCTATAGGTGATTGTTAAAACTTCACTTAAATCCTGAAACAATTTTCGAAAATCAAACATAATCTTTGAAATTCTCTTAAAAGGGTGAGTGAAAAATTCGAAGTAAGAATTCAACAAAATGAGCAAAGACCCCCTTTTACAGATAGAGCCTCGTCACACAAGCCGTTGGATCAAATCAAGAACGAACTTGAACTTTTTTCTCTTGAGTTATTTGAATCGTTGAATCCAAAAGATGCCATTTGGAATGAATGGAGGGTCAAGATGAAGTTGTGCACTTCATGCATGAGTAGAGGCATATGGTCTCAAAATACAAAAAAACACATGTCGTCGTTCCTAAAACATTCCAAAGATAACGCATCTTGAAACAAAGGGATGCCTAAACTGTGTTCTATTAGAAACATGCTACCTTTCAAATAATTAGCTTACATCCTATTGATGTTTTTTTCACATCAAAGGCATGGCTTCGAATCTAACATTTCACTTACCTACAGAAGGCCTCGTCCTTTAAAAATGTGAGTTCCTCTCTACAACTACACTTCTGCCAAGTGTAGAGTCCTTATCTCTAAAAATATGGGACTTCATCTCTGCAACTATATTTTCGAAGTATAGGGGCATCATCCCTACAATATGGGACCTCACCTACATAGCAACGCCTCCGTTACGCTTTGCCAACAAGGTAACTATTCATTTCTCCATAGTGTCGTCGCGGAATGAATACCACCAAAACACTTCGCCATTACAAAACTACAGACCATAGAATCGTCACTTCTCCAACTACAACTATGAAAAATTGGACATCAATCCCTACATCACTTAGTCAAATTGGATTTTAGATGCAGCTCATAAGCCCTCTCTTTATATATATCATCTATCATTTTATGTTCCCAACAGAGTTCACGTCTCATATGATTATTCATACCTAAACTTTGGGTACTATTCTTACAACCCATCCCATAACGTGGCAACATGGCACTAGCTAAGAACATAGCAAGAAACCACTTGAGACATGTACTCCATGTCACGTAACCTTCCAAAACCTAGCTAAGGTCATTATGACATGTAGAGGTCGAGCCTTCATGTCCGAAGAAAGATCTCCAACTGGCATCAAAGGTTGAGCCTCTATGTCTGAAATGATATACCCTCATCTTATAAAGCATATTCTCTACTATCGCTTCGTCCCAAAGATCTTCTGTACGAGTTCTTTCGTATACCTAATTATTTGACAACTATGAAGATAATGCTTTTTTGTCTACTTTTCAAGTGGCAAGCTAAGGATACAAGGTGGCCACTTTTCATAAGGTCATCTCTGACCTAAGATAATTGGATATGACTCCTATGAACTCTGACCCATGAGCATTAGAATGATGTCACGTGTCATACATCCAACAGTAATCAACTCCTCTTAACCATTATAAAAGTTCACACTTAGTGTCATTTCAAAGTAATATAATATTACAACTTCGACGGTAACATTGATTGGTTATATTTCTTCAACTTGGATCCACATATACTTAGCTTTCATTCATTGTTTATTCTACACCCAAATTTTATCACCCATTCGTTGACTGATTTGAACGCCTGAGTGCCGGCAATCTTTTCTTCTACTGTCTTAAAGGCATATGCATTTAATGTTTATCGAAGTGTTCAAGAGCTTGACAAGTAGGTGAAAGTGGAGCAAAAAAAATTACCTATGTATTCAAGCCGATTTCAGAGGTCAACAAAAATGATAAATGTAATCATCATTTACAGTTAAAGTAGACGGAACCTTCAACAACACAAGATTGATAAAAGATTGGTTGGGAAGGAAATTAGGCTACAAGTCAATAGAAATTGAGATATTATGGGGAAAAAAAATGCGATTTGGGGCACAAATTGTGGGACTAGAGTTTCTATGTTTTTTTGTTTCTATTTTTTTTATGAATACTTTGTGAATAAGAAAGGTTGTAAAGTAAAATTGAGAATTTACATATATTTAAAGTAGATGGGGAATTTTTCCCAAAATGTAATTATGGCATCTGGAGCCCAACTTGACCAACTGTGCTTTTCTGAAAAATAAATTTGGAAAAATTCCATATATAAGAGATTAAATATGACCCATTTCAAAATTAAGAAACATGATTTATTATTTCAAAAAACAGATGATAATTAAATTTTATTTATGAAATAATTAATTAAAAATATATTTTATTAATTAAATATATTAAGGTCACTATATTATATAACTTATTGTCACAATTATATATTAGTCACAACTACAGACGTCACAATCATAAATAAAAAAATTTATAGGCCACAATTTATTTCTCAATCACAAATTTATCAAATTAATAAGTCAAATATTATTCTTTGATAGCAAATAAAAAATTTTATAAGTCACAAATTATTTCATAGTCACAAAATATCAAATTAATTGGTGTGGTCCCTGTTGGCCACAACTTAACAAATTTTTAGGTCATAAATCATCTATTTCATTGGTTACATATTATTTATTGGTCACACAATAACAATTTATTGGTCGCAATTAACCAAATAATGTGTGATCTCACCATTTGTGACTACCACTTACCACTACTGTTACAAGAGCCAACACCACCACATCACGACAATCGGCAACACCACCATGTCCACCATCTCAAATAAACTAACACCCACCACCAAAAACCACCATGAGCACACCCGATCAATCAAATGGAAAAACCAACATGGCACCACTACAACCACCACTATAGCACATGGTAGGCTAGCTCGCAACCACAACACCATGGCACCTACACAACCACACCACCATGAGCATTACCATCGTCGTTAGAACCACCACCACCCAAAATTATTGTACAACCACACGATAGCAAAACACCACCATACCACAAATACAACCAAAAATCAAATACAATTACCACCACCCTTGTCACTACCACCACTACCACAAGCAACATCAACACAACCACCACACTCCAAGTAGTTAGCCAAAACCACCGCAAAGTAGACCTAATCAGAATTGGAGATGACACCTTGGTACTGAAAACTACAGCAGCATGAAAACTACCACAGGATCTGCGTCGTGATGCTGGAGATGATGTCAACGCTTTTAGATCTTCAAACACATGGATGACGCTACCATTTGCTTCATCAGTGTTGTGTGAGTGTTTTTTTTAGTGCATCGAATGCGAAATTGAAAAAGGATCAACACATGGGTTGGTTCACATCCGCATCCTGTTCTGATCGCGTCGACGTCATTGCCTTCGATTGTGGTTGCATGTATTAAAGAAAAAGATGAGAGAAGGGCGAGAGATGTACAGAAAATGGAGAGAGAAAAATAATTAGGGTTTGGATAGATAGAGGTAGGTAAGGTAAGTATATAGATTAATTTAATCTTAAAATATTATTATATAATATAAGAAAGTTTAAATTATTATCTGATTTTTGAATTTGGCATTTTAAAACTTTGGGTTGGTGTAATTTCAATAATAAAATTTAGCAAGATCCACAGGATTAAAGAAAGATAATCTTAATGTAAAATGCAAGAATGGCATGTGGTTAATGAATTTTAATTTGTGTCTATTGAATCGTTGAATTAAAATCTAATTTTAAATTTGATCTCTATATTTTGTTACCTATCGTCCCCCACCAAACTGACATAAATTGCTTGGTTAATAGTCATATCATAATTGATATTTCACATAATCTATGTGGTACATGGTGTACTGTTGCAAGCACCCAAAAATAAAATATTTACCTCTAAAAAAACGTAGTAGTGGAAGTAGGGATTGATCCCACGAAGAGTAACTAGTCGAATTTTATGCTATGTAAACAAGGATTGGGGAGGTTTTGATTATGTAAAAACTATTTTGAAGAAATTAACTAATGAACAACTCAAATTAAAATATCAAAGGCAATCAAAAGAACAATCATTGGTCTGAATCCACACCCACCATCGAAATTTTTCAATTGATCATAGAGCAAATATATATCAATTAACGTTTTGAATATTCACTATTGGGATTATCTTCCCATCTCTCCTTAATTGTAGTCAATTAGAATACAAGTGATCCAATTAACCCTAATTATTAAACAATCCAAGAGATCCAATTAACCCTAATTATTAAACAATCCAAGACAAGCGCTATAGATTTAATCTAGTAACAACCTTAATAATTAGAAAGAAGCTAAATAATACCGACACAATCGATTATATTTAATCTAGTAAAATGTACTTTCCAAGATATAAAAATTTCTGATGCAACAAATCGTTAAACCTAGTTACTTCACAAATTAAAGGAATCAAATAATTACACATTTGATATTTAACTTATGTATATGTTGCAACAAATAATAAACTAATTGGCCTCCCAACAATTAAACGTAAAAATCATGAAAATAAGTACATCAGAACATTCAATACTCAAACATGAATTTAGATCTCACAATTGGATTGGTTCTGAGACTTCAGTTTCTTTTGACCGAATACAAAGATTTAGCTATTCATGAGAATTCTAAGAGAAAAAAGAGAGAAAAAAGGGGATGGGGGAGTGTGTGTCCGTTTTCTGGACGGTTTTACAGTTTAAAAAACGTTTTGAAATTTGTTTCCATAAATGTTTGAGTCAAATTCAGAAACCAAAATTTTGTGCACCAAGAGTATACTATGAGACTGCATAGTACAAATATATACAGTCACACAGTTCATTGAAACTCGGCCTTCATTTCTCTAAAACCATGTATGCGACCACATAGATATTAATGCTATACGACCACATAGCATTGATATCTATGCAATTGTTACGTTTCAGCCCTCAAACTTCGTTTTCTCGATTCATGGTTTCTTTTCTAGTTTTTCTTCTTCAAATCTTTCACATCTTTGTTTTACCTTCCAAATTGTCTTTGTACATTTGCAGTTTGGCCATTGAGCTTTTATTTTCTTTCACTTTAGTCCTTTTTTGCTTGTTTCTTATAAATTCCAAAATATTCATCCCATTGCAACCAAAATCAAAATATATGAGTAATGAGTACATTTATGCATCAATTAATCACAAAAGCATAAGATAAAGAGACGAAAAATATAGCATTTTACATTCTCAGCAAATTCTCCTACACTTAGCTTTTGCTCGTCCTCGGCAAAACTCTATTTTTACTTTCGCAAAAAAAATTCAAGGTTGTAACGCCATAAACATAGAACAATCAAACTCCTTAAAATACCTAACACACCATGAACAAACATTCTCACAAAACTTGTAATCAATTAGAAAGGATTTTCATATAAAGATGGAGTAAACCAAACATGTAGACCCTCGTGGATATAAGCACTCGTCTCTTATGTGTTTGAAGGGTGTGTGTTTTACTCAAATTCAATCCAATGGAGATGATCTATGCTTGCATATCTTCTCATTCTCCACCAATTAGACCACACACATAGCACAAATCATAAGGACTTTTCAAAAGTTACAACAGGTCTTAGGGTTAATGTGAGAAATATTTGGGAATGTAGCTTAAAAGCCATTGAAACTAATGGAGAAAAAATGAATTAATTCAAACTCAAATATATAAGACATGTAAAGCACATCACTCCACTCAAAAGTTCCTTAAATTTGCATCTATCCCACATAAATGAATCACTTTCTTGAAATTTCAAGAAGAATTATGAACATTGACAGTTTGTAATAGTGAAAGTCGTTTTCTCCATCATTTTTTTTAAACTCAAAGTATTACACCAACAATGGAACTTGTGAAATGAGACTAAAAACATGTTCCATTTCACCAGTCATAGCCCTACCATAAATTCAGACACCTCCACACTTATTTCTTGTAAATCCATACATACTATAATGATGAACAATACTCCACTAGCTCTATGGCTTGGTAAAGACATTGTTTTTTTTTTTATTTTTGGGTTAAAA
>CAIGRE010250215.1:0-10038 GCA_903798275.1 Fraxinus angustifolia subsp. syriaca | reverse complement strand
CCCCACTTGCAAGCCATGATTGGATCCTATTCCCACTGGCCACGTCTCAAGCCTCCAAGCAAAACTATATATTCAGTAGTCGCATATACTTTTGGCTCTTTCTCCACCTTCACCGGATCTAAATCTCTCCATATATACGCGTTTATATATTTCTCTCTAAATCGACAAAATAAAATTACTACAAATAATTATTTTCTCGAGATCTTACTGTTAACGACAGATCAGCAAGCACGAGAAAAACCCTAGTCCATTTTCACACTTCATTTTCAAAATTTTCGAAGATTTTTGGAAATTGGTATAAGAATTTATCATAACAAGTAAATGTTTGTATAGAAAGCTCGATGAGGTTGTATCGTATATGCACGAGGACTTTTATCCTCTGTTTGCTCGGTGTTTCGGTTTTTGTTCCAATTTTTATACTGTCGCTTAGGCTCACGCACCTTAACTCTGAAGGTAATTTTTTTTTTCAATGTACTCATATCTTATTGACATAATTTTTTTTATTTGTTAATGATCAATTAATTCAAATGTGTTTTGAGTAATTTCAATTATAGAACATTGAAATTTGAAACTTACTAAATGCAATCATTTTTAATTAAGAATATAAGTAAATTTGACTCTTTAAATTTGGAGAGCCAAACCCGATCTTTATTTTAAAAGTTTAAAATAGAGTATCTTTTGAAACTTATTTTTAAGTATTGATTCTCTAAATTTTTTTTTTTTTTTGTTTATGTATTGATTTAAATGTTCATTTATGCGTTATTTGTTAGTTTGATCGTGTTTGTTGATTTGAGTTGTGATTTTTCGATGCAGTATCGAAAGGATATGTGGAAGATTTATCGATTATTGTATGATCTCTCTTCTCTTAAGCTGTTTACATTCCTCCGATGTTACTTGATTAGTTAACAAGGGAAGTGGACTTTGGAAATCTGGATTTTTTTAGTACCATTGAGGTTCTACATTCCTTTATCAGTAGTCGATTTTGAATAATTCTTTTTTAATTTTTTTTCATTTTAAGTTTGTGTGAGGAAGTAGAGCTCTATAAATTTTGTGTTACTTTCTATTTGTATTGTATTGGCACCATATAAGGGAAGAAAAATATTATGGGATTATGTTCCAATCAAATTTGCGTGATTTTGTTGTCATTCTCGATGGATATCTTTTTCTCGTGCAGTCGAATGCTTTGCTAACTATCCCAGAGGAAGTACATATTGCTTTTTTACGCTTTATTTTTTCCCTTTTTTTGGAAATTGTATGATGCTTTCGGATTGAAATAAAGTCACAAAATATCTCGTGCAGAAACACAGAACAGAGGCTCAAATACTTAGTGCAATGCAGCAGGTAACTGTCAATATGGATCAGTCTTCTTCGAAGTAGTAGATCAATTTCAATTTGTTACTCATATCTGTGGAATGGTGTATCATGGCTCAGGAAGAAGGTGAAGGTTTGAAAGAACCACCCTTGATTGTGTACAAAGATGGGGACCTCACTTCGACAGTTAGTTTTAGTTCTACCGACGATAATAGAATTGGTGAATCGGGAAATGTTGCAGATAAAGTTAATTTTTTGAGAATAAATGGTTGGTGTTGTGTGTACATTTTATTTCATTATTATCTATTATTATTTTTGAGTTTCATTCAATTTTGCTCATATTCCAAGTTCAGTGTTCAATCGTGATGTGAAGGAAGATAGCCAAAAACGTCTGCAGAAGGATAGGTTGTCCATCTCTGGGGAAAAGGTGCGGAAGTTTTTAACTGCTGCAATTTTGATCCTTCTTTTCCATTTATTTCAGACCATGACAATTCAGTAATGACATAGCTACATAAGCGATAGCAGTTGATGCTACATATACGTTATTTGGAAATTGAACAGTTTCAAGTATTCCTGGAGTTCTTATTTTTTTTCTGCATTTGTTGCTTGTCATGAACTTAGATACCTAACAAGATGAAGTAGATTATACTGTTTACCTCTCTTAGTTCAGGGACAAACGTGACTACCAAAGTTATTAACCTGAAAACAATTTTATTTATGCACTATTTCAGCCTCAAGTAAATTTCTTTCGAGAACGAAACGAGGGAGACTCAGATCAGATTTGACTGTTATGCTCTGTCTTTCTCTAACAGAGCAATTTGTTACATTTTTTAATTGGATGGAATTTAGGTGAAAGATATCTCTGAGATGTTTTGTATAGATAGAAATAATAACTGTTATCTCTGAGTCGTGTTAAATCATTTTTTCATTTGTTTCTGGACTTCTTGTATTTTAAATCTATTGAACTCAAAGGTCCCAACATTTTTTTTATCTAATTATATACACAAGATGACATAGGTTCCAGTTTTTTGCTGAAGCTATTTTTATTTATTTTCTAGCTATGTTCTCTCCATTCTTATTACAAATTTGGTAATCACTCTACTGGTTAGTGGAGTGGCAAGTCCTTTGTCTTTCCAATTTTCCTTTTTCTTTAGCCCCTTCTCTAATTACTTTTTCTTTTGCTTCTTTCCTCTTTCATCATTTTTATCTTTGGTTCTATGGCAGCAACATTTCCAGCCAAATGGGTTTCAACATGATCAGAACGTACAGTATATGGCACGCAGGGCATTAGATGAGAATGTTAAAGAGATGAAAGACCAGGTAGTGAGGGCCAAAACATACTTGAATTTTGTACCACCAAATAGCAGATCTCATTTTGTAAAAGAGTTGAAGCTAAGAATTAAAGAAGTTGAACGAGCTGTGGATCAAATCACCAAATCTTCTTATCTGTCTAGGAGGTAGAACCCTATTTATTTCTCTGCCTGTTCTCATTTTTCTTCTGATAAACCCTCTTAATATTCTTCATTTTCCTTATTTCACGCGAAAAGGAGTTCTTATTAATTGAAAGAGAACTTTGAATAGAGCTCATTGAACTAATGAATGGTGATTAATATTCTTTAAAGTGGGCATCAATAGCAATGCTAATGCTAGGTTGCATTTAACAATGCAATTCTTTTTCCAATTTGAAAAGCAATTCTTTCTATTGCTGAGTGATGATCGTTTCATGCTCAATTGAGCATATTTTGAAATGAACTAAATGAGTTACATTGTTTAATAAACCAGTTAACTTTTCAGTGCTCTGCAGAAGATGAAAGCTATGAATTCTACCTTGTTAAAAGCCAGTCGTATTTACCCTGACTGCTCTGTCATGGTGAAAAAGCTTCGTGCTTTGACTTACAATGCTGAAGAGCAGGTGCGATCTCAGAAGATGCAAGAAACCTTTCTTGCAGGACTTGGGGGAAGAACTATCCCGAAAGGCCTTCACTGCCTCTCCATGAAGTTGACTGCGGAATACTTTTCACTAGAGCCTGAGAAACGGGTGCTCCCCAACATAAATAAACTGCAAGATCCGGAGCTCTATCATTTTGCTATTTTCTCTGACAATGTTTTGGCTTGTTCAGTTGTTGTGAACTCAACCATTTCAACTGCTAGGGTAAGTTGCCACCATTTTTCCATCCCTTCCCTGGTTGACAGTGGTTTTTGTTCTATTTTTCATATTTTCAGATTTTAACATAGGATGACTGAGATGCTAGTAGCAAGTTAAGTTGAATTACAAAATCATGGAGTGTCCTAAAATTGGAGAAAGGAAACTGATTGGGAGGAGAGAATATTACTTAGAAATAGAAGTCTGTTATGAACCCCTAACAAATATCTTCTATGTTTTTGCATGCCTCTTTGTTCTTATTATGAGTTTTTGTTGCCTAAGGACGCGCAACCAAATTTTGTTGATAGGATGGACATACCTATGGGAATTGCACGAATTTTATTTTGGAGTCTCTTTTGTTATTGTAGATTCTTGAGTCCTCTATGTAGGGGGCTGCACCAAATCATTTTCTATTGAAATTCTTGCTTATAAAACAAGTGTAGCTATTCACTTCTTTCCATGTCTGTGACTAGTCAATCTCATTATTTCTAAGGGTTGATAAAATTGCATTGAAATGTGGCTACACATGAAATTTGGGAAAGTGCATTGATTTCATAAGAGAGTGATGGTGGATCTACATCTTTTTTTGGAAAAAGAAATCTTCGGTGGTAATGTATGGTGATTATGATTTAACCGATATTCCTTTTCCTTTTCTGCGTATACCATCTAATGGTAGAAAAATAAACGGTAGTTTTAAACATGGCAATGTATGATGACTTCATAGACTCGACTAATATCTGTTTGGGGCAGAAGAAAAAATGAAACGACCCCTTGTTTTTTAATCCTACACTGAATTATAGTGAATTTTCTTTTCCTGGCAGGAACCAGAGAGATTAGTATTTCATATTGTGACAGATTCTCTCAACCTCCCAGCAATATCAATGTGGTTTTTATTGAATCCTCCTGGCAAAGCTACAATCCATGTTGAGAACATAGACAATTTTGGATGGTTATCCACCAGATATATCGCAACTCTGCAAAAGGAAGGCTCTGTTGATCCAAGATATATATCTGTGCTGAACCACCTTCGGTTTTATTTGCCAGATGTTTTTCCTCTTTTGAAGAAGATTGTGCATCTCGACCATGATGTGGTGGTACAAAGGGATTTAACAGGACTATGGAGTATTAACATGATAGGCAAAGTAAATGGTGCTGTGGAGACTTGCAATGAAGTAGAGCCTTCATTCCGTCGTATGGATATGTTCATTAATTTCACTGACTCCATGATAGCCAAGAAGTTTGATGCCCGGACATGTACATGGGCTTTTGGGATTAATGTGTTTGATCTGCAAGAATGGAGGCGACACAATCTAACTGGAATCTATCACAAATACCTACATTTGGTAAGTGAATATATGTTTGTTTTATTCGTTGCAAGTTGTGAGTTTAATAGAGTTCTGTAATAGCCATTTTATGTTGCCACCTATACTTTCGATTCTTGTCCTGTATTATGTCCGACAGGAAGAGAGACCTATTCTATGTTGTCTTAGGAAGATGGGACATAAAATTGAGATAACTAATGCATTAAAAGGTGCTTTTATCATGGAAAGAAAGTTCTTATCTCGAACATTTTACGCATACATTAGTATGAACGTCTGTTGCACTGCATTTACTTTTTACGCATATAATGAATGGATCATGGTGCTCTTCCTTTCTAGTGACATTTAGTAGAAGCCTATTGTTGATTACTACTGGCTCTAAACTTCCAGTACTGCATCTGTGATTTTTCGTGGTGTACATCCGATGCAGTCAACCGAATTTTTGTCTTGTTAAGATATGTACTCTTTATTAGTAACGAGTCGAACTTGGCATCCACAGGGACCAAAAGGAAAAAAGGATGCTTGGAAATGGAAGGATTGCTTAGGATGGTGTTTAACAGTTTATCATAGTTATTCATTGTTTATAATGTTAACCTTCTTTCTGTAAAACTAATTAATGCCTGTGATCAAGCATTTTCCCGTTTTAACTTCTTTATGCTTCTTTTCTTGGGGATGATGCAGGGAAATAAGAGGCCGTTGTGGAAAGCCGGTAGCTTACCCATCGGGTGGATCACATTTTACAAGCACATTGTAGCTTTAGATAGAAAATGGCACGTTCTTGGGTTGGGATACGACTCTGGTGTCGGGCCAACTGACATTGAGCAAGCTGCCGTCATACATTTTGATGGAATCTCGAAACCGTGGTTGGATATCGGGCTCGCAAAGTATAAACACTACTGGACGAAACACGTCAAGTACGAACATCCCTACCTGCGACAGTGCAATATCCATGAGTAGTTAGATTACATACAAAAGTTCTTGAATTCATCTCACATTGGTTGCCTTACACTGTAGGAACCATCCACAATCACTTAATTCTTTCCTATTCTTCAAAAATTTCCCAATGTAAATTTTAGTTCGTCTTTTATTTGTATTAAATTCTACCAACGGAGATGACCATGTTGACTGAATTGAAACAAAATTAGTTAAAAATAAGCAGGCTTAAATAGTGTAAATTTCTTTCTTTTTCTTTAATGTTTTTGTCTTCTTCTCCCGTTCTCTCTATTTGTATCACTTCACTTAATTCCTATTGAGATATTGTTCCAGAGCAAGAGAGAGAAGTTGTGAATGGATGATGTTACACGCGTCAAATTCTGGTTGGATTTTTACCGACAAATGGATATCCTCTATCCTTGATATGTGGTTAATAATGAAGACATACTTCACAACAAAAACAAATTGAACCCCCTAAGAATCCTTACTGAAACATTCAATTGGGTTTTCTTTCTAAAATTCATCAATCCCATTGAATAAAAATGGCAGCCGTTTCTGCTTTTACTCCGACCTCGTCCATCCTTCACCCGGCGCTCCTGCAGAAGGGATCCGTGGCACGTCCTTATGTTCTCGGTAAGAATATGTTTTGCTCGTCACATATTTCTCCTTTAATCATTTTTTATTATAGACTGAACAAGCCCTTGTGCTCTTAACATTCACTGTCCCTTCACGAGTCTCGTCACTTCATAGTTCACAGGTTTATTATTTCTAGATTTTACGTATGAAGTCTTGTGCTAATGAATTCATTTCTTTCGTGGCTACTGCATGTATCGAAAGATTCAATGAAATCAAATCTCTTGACAACTATATTGTTTTGGTCGATTCTCTCCTTTTTATGATATTCTACTGTGTTGCTTTCGTGTACACAACCTCTTTATGCTAAGCAAGATGACATTTCATCATGTCTTGACTGAGGAAAAACAAAATCTGCCAACCGAAATGCTATAAAATTTTGGGTTTTCTTGTTCGTTTCTTCTAAAATCGAAACATTCTAATCGCTTTAATAACCCATTCATTTTGCCATGTCATTTTGGACATGCATATTTCCGTTTGTCCAAGAATCTCATACGATGAACAAACTGGTACACCATCGAGTTTTTTATAATGGAATCGTTTCTATTTTATTTTGTAAAAAATGCAATTTTCCCCGTTGGTAAAAATGACACGATTTTAACGTCAAAGATAATGTCATCCACATTTACACCTTCCCGATTGAGTGATTAAACCAAAACCATAAACAAACTTGAGTTACCACTTACCAATTTGGAATAAATGAACTTCAATAGCTAACACAAAACTTAAATATAATTCAAGTGACTAATATGAAACTTTGTTATAAGTTGAGTCACTAACAATATTCTCTACTCGATTCAAAACCGGGTGCAGGGCTGCCACCAATGGCAAAAATGGGAAAGGTGACGTGCTCCATGGAGGGAAAACCTCGAGAGAGTGAGTCAAAATTGGGCATGGGTGCATCTTTGATTGCAGCCACTTGTGCTGCAGCCATGTCCAGCCCAGCCATGGCTCTGGTAGATGAAAGATTGAGCACTGAAGGAACTGGGCTGCCCTTTGGTTTAAGCAACAATCTTCTTGGTTGGATCCTTTTTGGTGTCTTTGGTTTGATTTGGGGTTTCTACTTCATCTACACTTCTAATCTTGAAGAGGATGAAGAGTCTGGGCTATCTCTTTGAGCAAAAAAACTGTGTGTGTATCCTCGTTCGACTGTGTTCTAGCACGGATACATAGGGATTATGTGGGCTCGAATGCATTTGGAGTCGCTAGGTGTCTTGATTCTGACTTTGTCGATGGAACATTTGTAAAAAGAATTTTCATTCTAAAGCAAGCAAGAATTATGCGATTCCATACATGCGTGTTGTTATTATTGTACTATATATCCCTAATTCTTCATGACATGTTTGATATTGTGGATCGGATCGGATAAGTTTGAGGAGCAAAAGCATTTTGATTATTTATAATTTCTTACCACTGATTTAAGTGTTGATATTTTGACGGCTCATACTATTTATCATGCATTTCTACTATTTAAGATACTTGAATAATTTTTATTTTTATTTTTTTCATTTTCGGGTTTACAACAAATAAAATGTCCACATTTAGGCATTCATTTAGTTTTGTTAATGGCTAATTGAATTCGAAACCAATATTACCCGAATGAAAAATAGTTATTGAGATTTGTAGACGAAAGAACTATTCGAATCTTTTGCAACATTGTCGGGTTATGACTCTTTTGATTAACAAAGACCGCACCCAAAAAAATCATATTTACCTGATAATTTATAATGTACTATGTAAATTTTTATATACCCAACCTTCCAAATGGAAAGAAATACTACAAATGAAGGAAATGAAAACTAGGGGAAGTACTTTGGATACAAAATTAGTAATTCCAAAGGCAAAGAAATACAACAAATGAATGAAATGAAAAATAGGGGAAGTTCTTTCTATACAAAATTAGCAATTGAGAATAAGGTTAACTTCCTCTAACGGTGGGAAGTCCATATCCGTCAATACGCACAAGGGTCCGAATATGTCGTGGTTGGTCAAGTGGTCTAAACTTTTGATAATGAAGCTGGCTCCAACCCTCGGATGCGAGTGAATCGACAACCTGATTCCCCTCAAGATAAGTGTGAGAAATGATGTCTTGGGTCAACTGAGAAAAGATGCATGATCCGTCTAAGAATGACGTGAATCGCCCATCGAACAAATATTTGATAAACCGAGTCATCGAGCAAGTGAAATCCCATCCAAGATAACCCGTAGCTCAGCCTCCAATTGAAGCCCTAACACTCCTAATTGATCCCTATGAGAAGAGAGGGAATCTCCTTAGTACTGTCTGTGATCAGGTTCAATCCACTGACAAGGACAGGTTGCCTTTATTTTCCCATATGTTTGCCTCTGCTACTTTTGTGTTTTCCAGCAAACTGTTTTCAATCTTTACTCTGTTGCAGCTCTTTATGGGTTACTGATTGGTGGAAGAATGTAGTTATTGTTTTACAAAACTTTCATTTAGATAGGAGAAGTGAGGTTGGCTTCCCGCCCCCGGTGATCAAACTTTTGTATTTGTTATTTATTTTGCTTATTTAGAAATACGAGAGGTAAATAATTTTTTTGCATTCTCCAACGATTTTTCCGCCAATGATATTGATTTGGCAAATAGGACCAGAGTTACCATTTCAGTTCTTTATATATGATTTGATTTATGGCTCTTTCATAAAGCTTATGATAAAAGTTCGAAGATAAAAATTGATCAAATGTGTGATTTGATAAATTGATAAAATTTGTGAGCACTGTTAACAGGCACAATCCCAGCCAGAGCATTCATTATATATGGCTTCACTTGAGGTTACAAAGAGTATTGTGGGGACGACTGCCACTAGGTACGGAATTCCTGAGCCGTCTGCAGCCGCGATAGGATAGCCGCCGGGTTGAGCATTGCAATGGCTGAGCATATAGTTTGGACCAAAGTTGATGTAGTTAGTTAGCGGTACATGGCGGTGACAATCAGAAGGTCTTAAATGCATTTTCGTGTAAATATATGAACGGGATTGATGCATTCAAGAAAATTCTGAATACAGATGGGATAAGAGGGCTGTAAGAGGATGCTCAGAGGTTTGTTTGGAGTGGAATGGGGTGTTTTCTTTGCCAGAAAGACGACGAAAGGGACGAAAAGGGGGTCAATGTGGAGAAAAATGAATTGTATGCGAAAACCGTGATGGTAGTGCAGGGAGCAAGTGCAGCCATGGCTATTGGACTTTCGGCTTTGATAACAATGCCTCTGGATACCATCAAGACGAGATTAAAGGTTTTCAATGGGGATGAGAACGGGCGGAATAGGGTGAGTTTTGGGCTAACTGCGAGGAATTTGGTAAAGGAAGGTGTAGGGCTGGGTGTTGATCAGTTTGGTTGACTCAAAATTTTCAGGTATTTAATAACGGTTTTGCTACCGATACATCACAATGTATATCGGGGTGTACACCCTCCTCACATGGGAGTGAGATCCACTTTAATAAAAAAATATTTTACACAAGTGGGTCTCACCCTCATGTAAGGGGAGTGTACACCCGGATGTACATTTTCTGATGTACAAGTAGCAATTTTCATTTAATAAATAGAAGGTTCGGGTTCGATTCTATTCGGTTCGATTCTGTACGATAATTAAATTTTTTAACATTTACAACAATACTATATAAAAATAAAATATTAAAGGTAGGTTAATTCAATTTATATAAACACCAAAAAATAGATAAAATC
>CAIGRE010250068.1:0-12559 GCA_903798275.1 Fraxinus angustifolia subsp. syriaca | reverse complement strand
ACCAAGCTTTTCGCACTCTTGGATCTGTGCAGAAATAGACCAATTTATTCGCCTAAAATGAAGGGTTCTAAGATAATTGTCTCTCTTAGAATCAGTGTTCTAAAAAGGACGCATAGACTCGAAGCGTGATGAAAATGTTGTTGTTGACCGCTTAATACTTGTCCAGGCGTATCTAGGCGCGCCTAGCCTAAGCGAAAATTAAGCGATCAACGTTGTTGTTGACCGCTTAATGCTCGCTTAAGCGTGTCTAGGCACGCCTAGGCGAGCTTCAGGCCTAGATTTTAAGAACGCTTAATTTTTTCCTTTTTTTTTTAAATAAAACCTACAGTCCAGATTTAGTAGCCCATTATCCTTTCAAATTTCAAAAACTTCAGACTCCAGATAATTGAGAAGATGGAAGAACGGAAAAAAATAATACTTCAAAATGAATTGGAGTCCAATAAAGACTTAGATTAGATAAGATTTAAACTACAAATTATTTACGTTATGTAATTATGATTTTAAAATTTATCTTTATGTAGGAATTGTTGAGTAAATATAGTATTTTATAATTTTAGATATTTGGTATGTATTATTAAATTAATTTTTTTTTACAATGATAAAAAAATAAAAATAAACATTTTTTTACGCCTAAACTTCGTCTAGGCTCGCCTAGCTTAAAACTTGGCCTCCACACATAACCACGTTTTACGCTTTTTAGAACACTGCTTGGAATTAAAGAGGGAGACTGAGAGTGAAAAGAGTAAAGAAATTCAAGGTCCAAATTGTCTGTATGTGCTTAAATGCAGGATATATACTCTCTTTTTTCCTTTTAGTGAAAACACGATCCAAGGATTATTGATGTAATGACGTTGGAGAGTAATTTGATACCACTTCTCTTGAGCAAGCTGGGTGATTCAAGGATTATTGATTCATATTGAAGATTGGGTGAGTTGGGTGGATTTGGAAAAAAGAAGGTACAGTTTTTCCTCTTTTTTTGTTATTTAATGTGATAAATATAAAAGTACCATTTTACCCTCACTGAAATTGATTATAATATGGTCAAAGTTGAATTTTTTATCAACCGAAGGAATTGTGGATGGAAACTATCCAGAAAGGTTTCATCTGTTTGGAAAGTTAGGATGATGATTGTAACAAATCAAAAGTTTGAGAAAAGTTTTGAGTGTTTCAAATGCTTTGAGTTTTTTCTTCAATTATCCCTTTTATTCTTAACAAAATGTGGAATATTGGGTCTCAAACTGACAGCAAAGCAGAGTCATATGTGGAACCCACCACTTTATCTGGTTCCTATCAGACAGCGTTTATAGCATTTGACAGTGGGGAAATCTAGTTGAGGGAAAACAAGGTTTGGTGTTTAGATTAATGTATAATTTTCTTTTTAAAAATTCCGACTTGACTTGGGAAAGTGCTGGCAAGAACCGTGCTTTCAGGGAAGTGGCTGTACGAAAATTATATCATGATATTTGAAATTACAGTTTGAATGTCAAAAAATGTGGGTACTTTTTCACTTGAGTTCTCTATTTCAGCACTGGGACTTGGCCAAACAAAGGGTCGTGATCCAGCAGTGATGAAAATAAGCTTTTACGATTCATGGTTCGGGTTTTAAGGCAATCCCTTCACTATTCTGAAGAGTTTTTTTATTCCCTGGAATACAAAACATGCATGTAAGCAAGATTCATTAAGTTTTAAGCTGATGGAATTTTGAAGTTGTCCACTCAACGCATGGCTTAGAGGGGATCCAAAAATTCAAGAAGCCAAATTTTATGGTGAAATTATGCATTTATTTGCTTTTGTTTTGGATTATATGTTCTTGTACTGGAAAATTTTCTTAATTCTTCTGATGAAGTGATCTCTGAGAGCTATTTAGTGAGATTTGTTGTGTTCTGGCAAAAATACGGATCAATTTTTACTGTCAAAGTGATTTGCTGTGTGAAATTCATGAAATCCCCACTCAAGTATTTGGTTGTGCTTAAAAGTAGGGTAAACTTACTTTTAAGTACTTATTTTCTGTTCAAGATCACTTTTTTTTAGAAGCAAAAGTTACTATCTATGACCCTAAGCTTTTAAGCACGGCCAAAGGACGTGGTCGTTAATTTTTACAGGAAGATTTCTCAAAGGAATTGTGTAATTTCTTGTTAATATGGAGAATTGAACATTTATTTGTGTTTTTTTAAGTATTTGCACTTGAATTTTTATCCATAATATTATAATTTTGCTTCTTCTGTTTTATGCTTTTTGTTTCGGAATATTGACGTCCATTTTACGTACTACTAGAAAGAGGGTATAATAAAATAAAAGTATCAAAAAATCGAATCAGAGAGATAAAATAAGAAAAACATCGAATCATTTGACCCAGAAAAGGAGAAGAAGATGCAAATTAAGGTCGTCGATAATTTTGTTGGTAGAAGATTTAGGGTTTATAATAAATTGCCAAGTTGCTGCAGCCGCTATTCAAAATTTAATTTAGCAATTATTACAATTAAAATGGTTTTATGAGCAATTAGATTGGACAAAGACATGACACTAAATCAGTTGGTACATTCTAAGAGATGTTAAATCTCACCAAATTGATTTTAGATCATGACTAGGTTGGCTTAAGTGCAACATGTTTCCTATCAACTAACAACCCAAAATTTATCAATCTAACAAAGTCAATTTATAAATTGCATATAATTTATTTGATATATTGGACTCGATGGTACATAACAAAATTAAAGAAAAATATAAACTTAAAAACCTTCTGTGTAAAAATAAAGAATAGTATTGTGTAGCAAACCAGTTGTTTAATACCAAACTCACTGTCCCATTGTTCGATGAATGAAAATACATCTCAATTTCATTGGATAACATTATACCTACATTACTACAACAAAGACTGATGTTAGCACGACTTTTACTGGATAGCATCACTAAAAAATAAATTCACTATTTTTCCTCGTCTAATTGAACGTTTTGGACGTGTTTATTCCTACTACAACATAGACGAGTGCTAACACGACTTTAGCATGATAACTTTACATTCGGACATCTCATTTTGCTCCGCCGAGTATAGTCGATGGTGGTGTCATGGCAGAGGCAGGTTTATTATTTCTAGTTTTGGGTTGAGGGGTTAGGATGGGAGAAGAAGATTTGTTTCCCCTCTCTCTCTCTCTCTCTCTCTCTCTGTTCTTTTTCTATTTCTTATTTAAGTTTTTTAATTATTTTATGTGAAAAATATAAAATTACCATTTTATTCTTTTAAAATGTGATCAAAATCAATTATAGGCTTATAGCTGCAACATTTGAAAGGTTTAGGGTGGCGATTGTAACAAATGAAAGGTTATGAAAAAATCTACAATGTTTTAAAAGGTTTAGAGGCGTAGCTGCAATTATCCCTTAAAATTAACTACATGACTAATAGTTAATTTTAATTACAAGCCACCCCAAACAAGCTGAAGTCTTCCACTTTTATCAAAACTAAATGAGGCAAATTTGAATACATGTCACTAGACAATAATATTGCATGTTACTATTAGAAGCAATGTTACCCCATTCACAATAAGGCCTTGTTTGATAAGGCAAGTTTTCAATAGAAGAAATTTTTTTGCCATTTTCCAATTTTTAGAGTGTTTGAAAGGAAACATTTTCCAAGTAATTGGTTTGCCACATTTTCTTATTTTTTGAGGTAAATCAATTCCCACCAAAGTGGTGGGAATTAATTTTCTAGGCAGCTTTTTTATTTTATTATTTTTTTTTTTGCAATAAAAACAAATTTTATCTCTAATTGTAACAAATTATATCCCTTTAATGGATAATTTTCATGAAAAATAAAACTAAACGAACACCAAAAGATTCAAAATTTCAATATTTCCCAAGTGGAAAATTATAGCAATCAAACACAATTAATTGACAATTCTCAGTAAAATAAGTTCTAGGCAATTCAATTCCGTAGAATTCATTGTCTTACCACCAAAATTTCATTCTTGCAATCAAACGTACTCTAAGGGTTTTACCACTTTGATAGAAAATTTTAACAGGCGTTTTGACATAATTTGAAATGGTACGAGATGATTTGATAGGAAAGCTGATTATATTTCATCAACATAAATTATATATTTTTAAAATGTAGATTGTTATTTAGAAAAAAAAAAAATATATATATATATATATCTTCAAAAAATCACGTAATTTAAGTACGGTTAAGAAGGAATGCACATGTGCAAGAGGTGCCATGTGGCCTCAAAGAAGATATCAGCCACCCATATAAATTAAGAGAAATGCTATGTGTACAGCACTTCTCACAACCCCCTCACAATAGAGGTCCCACGATTATTATTTTTTAAATCGTGGGCCCTCTATTGTGAGGGGATGTGAACAATGATGTGAAATAGTGCTGTACAAATAGCATTTCGTATAAATTAATTTACCCTTAATAGAAATAAAATAATCCAAACTTTCATTTAGACAAGATATGTGGCCACATCCGCCAATCGCCACCGCTGACTTTCTGGTTGCCACCAACTCCAGAACACGCTATGGCCCAAAAATCAAATGCCCTCTTGCCAATTTAATCTGGGTCCCACAGCAAAGTCCAGTAGGCATATTTGAAAATGAAATATATAAAATAATCCAATAAAGAGAGCATAAGATATTATTAAAATATCCTCATAATTTACATTATTTAATTATAAAGAATAGATAAAGCAGTGTGATATCTGTGAAGTAGACATGGGTAACGTGTAAAGATAGTGAATAAATGAGTACAAAAACCTGCCTTTGTCAAAACCCAATCTTTATTCAACAAATCTGGCCTTGTGTTATTGTACTTTCAGTCTTATTTGCATAACGACAAAAGAGCAATCGAGAGAATGGACCACCTCGCTACACTACATGAATTCTTCCTGTATTTTTTCTATATTTAATCTTTCCAGTCGAACCAAACCTAGCCAACTTGAGTTTTTTGCCAGCCGGTACATACTGTTAGTTTTAATTATTTTCGAATCTGGGACAGCCCGGTTCGAGGTCACCATCCCCTCCATTGCATTCCCTTTTGGAACCAGCCAAAGGAAAGAATGGCATCAGCAGCACCACAGCATTTGCACCAATAATATAAACCCTGGCCTCTACTGGGACCAAGTCCAGGGCTCAAACAAACAAAAAGTAAAAGAAACGTGCATCATACAATACAACTAATAGTAGACCAAATTTTCATAAAAAGAATTGAGAGGGCTACTGATCTTATATGCGCCAGAGACATACACATATGCACCCTTCATTACATACATATATGTCCAAAAAGGTAGTGTTTTTTTCACAATCCTCTTTCAGGAAATAATTTTCCCAACAAAAGATACATGTAAATAAAAGAACATCCACTACTACCTAACACCAAAACAGACTCTGAATATTTTCTAAACTACTTTGCCTTTCCCTCGAGTCTTATAAACTTACACATACAAAACATTCATCAGCATTTCCTTCCATAGCCAGTCTTTTGCAATCAATTATTAAGTTTACCAATCAAAGATCAGCTCCTTCAGTTTGTCAATGAAGGATGTTGAATCTATTCACATTCATTCCCGAGGGATGGAATATCGATTTCAAGAAAACTTTGTAGAGCACCATCCCTTCGCTCACCTTGCGCTTCTTCCAAAATTGTGGTTTGCTCATTTGATGATGATGTTTCCCACGAAGAGTTTCCTGTGGTGATGCAAAATTGATGGCAACATCTTTCATTTCTTCTCAGGCTGCCATGGGTGCAAATTATCATTTCCTGGTCAAGAAATCGTGATGGACTTCATGAATTTACAGTCCCAATTATTATTTCTATATCTTTAGAAACGCTTAATCCTTTTTCACCTACAATGGGGCTGCAGTAATGTAAGGCATAAATTCGGTTAAAAAGGAGATGTTAACACTAACCGGCGGGTTGTTTCTGCTCCGCAGGTTTCACTGGAACAGCAGCAGGAACAGTGTGAACATAAGAGAAGCCTGGTAAAAGATTTCCTGCTGAATGTGCAGCAAATTGAGCAGCATGGATAAGGCCTTGGGCTGGTAACCCACCGCCTTTCACATTGCAAGTGGCTGCAGCAATTGCTTTAGCGGGGTCATTAGTGCTTGTACTAGCCAGAGTAACCGGCTGGCACAAAGACAGCATTGCAGTCGAAGATGTTGCTGCAGCGCCTAGTTGATGCTGGGTTGGCTGCTGGTGTTGCTGTGGTCGCCTTCTCTGCTGCATATAATACCCGCTAGCACCTGAAGGGGTGGAACTTGTACTAGTGGAGTGTGGAGGTTGGGCTTGGGCTTGGGAATATGGATGTGAAAAGAAAAATTGGGTTTGCTGCATATGCTTGGGTAACTGCTGTTGTTGGGACTGTTGTTGTATTTGAGGTTTTGTTCCACTGTTCGAAGAGGAAATTACATGCGGGTTTCCAAGAATTGATGGAGACTTCTGGCTCGCAACTGCTTGCGAGTTTTTGGCCGATTGGGTTGACAATGAAGAAGCCTGTCCTGTTTTGCTGCTTGTGGAAGCACCCGTATTTCTTGGGCTTCCACTTGGTCCTTTGGAGATGGCTGACGTTGTAGGTGAGCCAACCATCATGGGAGAAGACGGTGCTTGATTACTACTACTTGGAGGGGGTTGCACTTGTGAAGCAGCAGATGGTTTCTGATTTCCCCCAAAAGATATCTGTGTGTGCGTTTGTTGAGATCGGGACTGCGGCTGAGAAAGGTTTTTCATTGATGATGCTGTAGATGATGCCAAAGATGATGGAGCTTGTGAGGTTGATGTTCTTACAGAACTCTTCCACTGGGAAGACTGAGCAGGACTGCTGACGTTGCTGTTTTGAACAAGGTTCTGTGGGTACCCGGATAGTGTATTAGGAAACTTGGCAACTGTGGATGAAGATGAATTTAAGTGCTCAGAATAAATGTTCCCACTACTGGTTGTTGGTGCTTTACTCCGAGCACCCAAAGTTGCCAATTGCTGCTGTTTGAGTTGCAGCATCTGCTGCTGCTGCTGCTGCTGGTAAATTTGAGCTTGTATGTGAGCATTCTGATTGATGGCACTCAAATTGTTGCTAGTTGCAGGGCGTGAGGTCCGGGACGAAACAGATGCATCGGCTACATCTGTTCTCGTAAACACAATTGACTGCCCAACACCTGCTTCACTCTTACCAGCGGGACCTTTCCTCTCATGGTCGGTCGTAGTAGAGGAATCACCACCTCTACCATCCTCAGAAATTCGGAAATTCTTCTTCGCTGCCATCATCTGGATGTTTTGCCGAGCGGCCTCCGGGAAACTCTGAAAGATAGCGTGAGTTTGTGATATGGACGTCATATCAATAACCGAACCAGTGGTAGTACCATTTATCAGACCAAATGACATCGGAAAAGTCTGGGGTGGCTGTGAATCTGCTCCGCTCTTTAGACCCTGCTGCTGTGGTTGTTGCTGCTTCTCACTCTGGTTCCCACTTGCGCCGGCAGCAGCGCCAGTCAAAGCAGCTGGAGGAGTCATCAAAGCAAAATTTGGCACAGACAAATTCGGACCATAAATATTCACTGATGCTCGAGCGCCTCGGCTGTCAGCAGTTGATGGACTATCTTCACCACACAACTCGTTCTCAAGGTGGACTGCCCGAGGCGGGTTTATATGGTGATTCTGTGATTGTTGTGGTATCTGAGAAGGCTGGGACCTTTGTGTCTGAAAGTTTTGCAAGTTCTCACTCCCATTCCCGCCATTGGCACTGCCGCTTTGTGGCCTCGAATGCTGGTTATGTAAATGCTTCTGGGAAGATGAGGAACTGCTTGCATTTTGATGAGCTTGCATTTGTTGAGCCAGAGAGGCCGGTGGTTGTTGGAGCTGAATTTGTGATGGATGGATCATCTGAGAAGAGTAGAAAGAACTATTAAACAAAGGCATTGCTTGAGAAGGAGGTCCTCGATAATTTGTTGGGGCCCCCATGGCTGGTATCGGAAAAGGGTATGCGCTGTTCTGCAAGAAAGCCAAGTATTGGGTTTCACTAGGGGGCATGTTCGGGTAGTTGAAGCTCATAGCAGTAGGCGCTCCACCAGCCGTGGCAGAGGAACTACCGGCTGCAGAATTGGAGATGTTAGGTGAAGCTACACTGCCCATTGTGGTTGGAGGCTTTGCAGTAGCGGGTCGAGCAGAGGCAACCGCCACAGCTGCCTGTTGCTGATTCAGCGGAAAGATAAAAGCCGGTCCCTGAACAAAAAATTAAATTCAACAAAATATTCCCCGAATTCCAGAAAACAAGAAATGTAAATGGCAACGAAATCGGGAGGAGAGCACCATACAAGTATATTATTAGGTGCCACGGGGGGTAATGCTTGCTGTAGCAAAATCTGCTGCTTTCTCTGAGCAGAATCCGAAGTACTAGGAGGTTGAGAACCTTTCTCCTTCCCAATATGACGGGGGATATTAGTAAGACCCTGCCTCTTATCAGGTGCATTATTTACACCTCTAATGGCCATGTTTCCGAGCAGATCAGCAGAAGGCACAACATTAAGATTGCAAGGTTTTGATCCAAACAACGAGGCAGAGCCAGGCCAGAAGGGATTTATCTTCGCAAATTGCTGGAGGTCGTGTATATTCTGAGCAATGTAGCGATGGGTTGCACACCTTTTTGGCCGGGGCTGAGAGAATAATGGCTGAGAAATTCACATTAACAAGGTCAAAAACGGGGTGAACTCAAATAGATCCACCTTGACAAAAGAAGAGACGCACAATTAACAAATAGAAAATTGATGAACTGTATTACCTGAATTGGTGCTGGTGTAACAGCATTTCCATCCATTGATACAATTCCTTGCAACGGGGCAATGTATCCGCTGGAGAAAATAGGAGTTATTTAGGCAACAATTCAGTACTTAAACCATAGATCTCATACTTGAACATGAAATTGATGAGCAATATAAAGCATTGATCAATCCTGTCGTACCCCATTTGAGGAAGCTCACCGGGCCAACCAGCTATGGATACCGGCAAAGGCAATGAACTCGTTGATTGACCTAAAACAAAAATAAAGAATCCCTCAAAATCAGGGGAGAAACACGAACCCAATAATGCTTTCAGATCACATAATCGAAAAAACATAATCAACTTACCGGATTTTTCAGATTGTGGTTCTTCTCTGGTAGCTTTAGTTGGTAATTGCTGCTGCAATTTGTTAACTGTTACAGCATTCCCATCTCTTTCAGGCTTTTCCAGATCAAACTGAAGAGCAATAGTCCTTCCCTTAATCTCAATTGCCTTATCTTCTCCAGCAGATCCTTTACCTTTCTTATCTTCTAATCCCACATTAGTAGAATCATCTTTTTGATCCTTCACTTTCTCATCTTCCTTTTCGACCAGCTTCATATCCTGCCCCCATTAAAATACGAAATTCATCTTAGCCACCCCCACAAAGGTCAAAACATCCCAAAAAATGAGAATCAACGCAATACTCACTGCATCAACTCTTGACAGCACTGACTTCTGATCCACCCTTAATTCGATCTTGGCATCACTTTCTGACGATGACTTTACTTGTGGTGGAGGAGCCTGAAATGGGTTCAAAAGAACTACATGGGAAATTCAATTCAAGTGAATGGAGAAGTGAATCAATCATCAGCATATAATTCGATCTCCCCGGATCCTCATTCTTACCATTAGATCTATTTCGAACTTTGATTCCCTAGGATTTTCTGCACCAGACAGCATCGAAGTCCTGGATTCACAATACCACAACACAAACAATTATCAACATAAATTTGTAAGTTCCTCGTTCAAAAAACAATTTTTTTGGGTACTTACAATTTAATCCCTGGAGAAGAAACTGAAGCTGTCGCTGTCAAATCCTCAGGATTATTACCCTCTAACCTCACAACAGGATATTCCTTCTTCTCTGGTGAACTCACCTCCTTCTTAGCTGAATCTCTGCTCTCCCTTAATTCTTCAGCCACCGGTTTAGATTCCGATCCCATCTTCACGGAATCTGTCAGTACAGGCTCCGGTGGCTGCGCCACTACTACTTGAGAATTGACCAAATTGCCCATATCATACCCATTATCAGCCGCAGATCCCAGGATTTTCTCCAGATTAGGAGAGGCAGTCTCGCTCTTCGGCTTCTGATCAGTAGAACTGGGGCTGCTGCGAGAACCATAGTTCAGATTCTCCAATACTTGTCTAGGTTTCTTTCTCTTTGGAGCTGGAAAAACATGAAAACACAATTTCAGCAATTAAACTCATTTATACAAGGACAGATAAACTCGATCGGAAAACTTACCAACAACTGAAAGGGGGCTAGAAGTCGGTGGTAAAATCGGATTGTTAGCCATTGTAGAATTGGAGATCGGAGAAGAAACGTGCAATTTACCATCTATGCTTGATCTATTAACTTCCCTGGAATCCTCTTTCTTGGAAGAAGGGCCTTGTGGTTGGGTCTTCAACCCAGATAACACCTCAGCAATTTCAATCTCCAGATCCTCGGGATTCAAAGAACTGGATTTTGATGATGCCTGCGGCGGCTTTAGCTTCTGCCCGTCACTGTTACCAAGTTTCTGCACAGCAAAACGTACAAAACGACCATTTGTCATTAACAGAGAATTTATTGAAAAAGAACAAGAATATAGTTCAAATACTAACTAGCTTTTTTCTAATCGAAACATTGGACGATGAAGGAGACATTGGAGCTGCTGCCGATGGCGTTGAGGTTGAAGCGATCCCTTGTCTCGCTGGAGAAGTCGAAGCCTGCCGGAGAATCTGCTCTCCTCCGGCAACCCCACCGTTGTTATTGCTGCTGCTTGAAACCCAATCGTGAGACCTCTTTGTAGACGCTGCAAAAAATCCAAAAAGGGCAGAAAACCCCATCAAAATCAGATCTTTAACAAAAATCATCAACACACACAAATCAAGAAGTAAAAAATACCAGAACGAGCTTTTCTGGGAACGGAAACGCCAATCATTTCATCACCGGCCTTCCAAACAGGTGCTCCTCTGAGAACCTTTGAAGAAGATGATGAAGCAGCAGCAGGAGGAAAGCTTTTTCTATGCTGAAGATGGTGATTATTACTAATATTGTTGTTACTACTAGTATTATGCTGCTGACTGTTACTATGATGTTGGTTGCTAAGGTGGCTATGGTGGTGGTGGTTGGAAACGAAACTAGACACCTGCGGCGGCGGCGGTCTCACACCACCAACGATGGTGGTGGTGGAGGGGATATTTTCTTCGTCTTCATAGACTTCATCGTCATCCATGCTTTCTTCTGAAGTGTCATCTCCTCCGTCTTCTCTATTATTCATCAATCTCTCAGCTCTTCTTCTCTTGCTCCTACTGGACCGTTCCCTTTCTCTTTCAGTCTCCCTTTCTCTTTCTCTCTCCCTCTCGCGATCTCGATCTCGATCTTTCTTTACTCTATCTCTTAATCTGACAGATTCTTGAAACTCTAATCCACCATCTTCATCTGCAACAAAACAGCTCAAATCTTTAACAAATTCAATATCTAAAACAAGGAAAAAAAAGATCAAATCTTTGTGAGAAACCTAATCAGATCTGTGTAAAAACGGGTACCAGGGGAGTCTCTGTGACTGTTTGTCCTGGGTCTCCTTCTGTTGAAGCCATTAGAGCCCACAATACTAGCTCTACGGCCCTCTCTGTTTCTGTCCATCAGTGACTTGTCTATGCTCTGTAATCACAAATTTAGCTACAAATCTGAAAATATCCCCAGGTTTTTAGTTACAGCAAAATTCACCAATAAAAAATGAAATAAAACTCGCCGGAAAATTAAGATTCACTCCACCCTCCGGAGAAACCATAGATAAAAAACAAACAAAAAAATACCAATTTTTTCCAAGATCTCCTGTCAAATGGATTCTTTTCACTAATCCCCCCCTCACTTTATCCCTCTCTACCTCTGTCTCTCTCTCTCTCTCTCTCAATCTTATCATATGTCCATCTCTTAAGGCTATTTCACACTCTCCAAACCCTCGTGGAAGGCTCAGATCCATTTCTGTTCTCACCCAACTCAATCTCGACCCTTCATTTTCTACTCCATCAACGACCATAATCCCCTCTTGCCAACGTGTCTTTTCTCTCAGCCGTGCGATAAATTCAACATTTACCGACACGTTTAATTCTTTTTTCCTTCATCCACAAGCTTCCACATTGTCACTAAAATAAGGCACTGTTTGAATATTATAGTATAATAATCCCATTTAGTGAGGGCCACTGAAAAGTATTTAATAAAATAAACAAACAGGGCCCTATATGACTGGTGTAGGGTCACCGGTAATAGCCGGTAGAAACAGTGAACCTTGGTAAAAGCAACATGACGATCACAAGGAATCTAGGTGACCGCATAATTTGTCGGCCCGGCCACCGGTCAAAATTCATTAATTTTCGGTTTCACATTTTGAAATTTATAAAGTATATATGTAATTTTTAACCATTTTTTTAATATTAGGATTAGGATCAAGAATTTTAAGTAAAATATTTTTATTTTTTTTTGTAATCAATCTCAAATAACAGAGAAAATAAGAAAGAATGGTATTAGGTTATGATGTGGTCAATATGTTATAC